>VKOC01048287.1:0-11005 GCA_009364415.1 Spea multiplicata | reverse complement strand
CCAAGTTATTTATGGGCCAAGATAACGCGCTTTTCACAAACATTAAAATTATCCGACTGGATTTTGGGATTCAACCTTAAACACCAAACCTGCCAAGTAACCAGCTGGGGTATTTTTTCATCTTTCCAGTAATTGTTTTTTTTTCTTCTATGAATCTTTTCTACTGGCATCCGCCCCAAAACATACAGGTGATGTAATATGGAGGGGGTGAGATGAAGAATCGATTCATTTATGAACTAAAATAGGGATTTCTCCGCTTTGGCAGCTACGCCTGAGTACGGAGAACAGCTGGGCAGACAGGAAGAAGTCGGCATTGCTTTGGAGCCAAAATAAATTCATTCTAGCCGTGTTTTATCCTGGGTTTAAACGCAGCCTTTCATTCGGCTGCTGAATTTACGTGTTTTAACGCGTCACGTGGGAAATCCAACTTCAAACAGGCTTTTCATTGGTGTTCAGAAATGCTAACGAGCTTCAGACAGTAGAAAGCGATCAATACATTTATCTTCTATTATTTGTGTTAAAAGAGACGGTTGTTCATATTCTACAGAAGCCTAGAAGCCGATTTCACATCTCTTGCCGTATTCTAAGCATTAACTCTTTGAGGGCCAGTGACATACATGGTTAGCCATATAAACGTAGAAGGCCAACAATGTATCCCAGCTAAACAAGTTATTCACATGCACATTTGCTGCTTGGCTGTACTAATTCTTCACTGTATTAGCCTCTACCACTTCTGCTAGGAAGCTGTGCCACTCACCTACCACTCTCTTACAGTCCATCTAAACCTCTCACCCACTTATTCTGACATCTCTCCTCCATTGAAATAACTTCCCTCCTCAACTTTAATTATTTAAATGTTTCTATCCCATCCCCTCTCTCTCCTCTCCTCTGATCTGTACATTCTGGGGCTCATAGTTTGCTGGGTATCAGAGCTCCACAAAAGCCTCATCAATGTGTATAAAACGCACATAATGTGTTTAGAAATTAAATGATGAGAATAAAAACTTTCTAAACACAGAAAGCACAATATCAACAAATCAAATAAAGCCTCTGTGAAGCCCCGCCCCTTATCTCCGCCTCTAACCACACCCCCAAACGCATGACAGATGGGAGGAATGTGTTATATTCCTGACTTTTCCTTCTAGATGTGATGCCCTCCGGAGGGAGGCTCTACAACCTACCTGTGATCTGCACAATGTGCGACTCAGCTAACGCGCAGCGTACTTTAATAGCTGCCGCGTTCTAACGTTACCATGGCAACCGTTACGTCACAAAGCCCAAGCTTTGTTCGTGCGCTTGCACCGCCACCTAGTGGCGAAACCCATTATTACATCATCAAAGAATCATTGAAACCAGAATTCCATTGACTTCACAGAGACACTGATTGTTTTTTTTGGTCGATTTCATGTAGCTTCCGGAGCTCGTTTTTTTTCCCTATATGGTGTCTTGGCTTCTGTATTGCAATTAATTAATTACTTTTTAGGTAATTGTACCCATTGATAAACATATTTATTGCAATTAAGGTTATTAATCACTCTGTGTGACCACATTGAGCCATGTTTTCTGGGACACAGATCCATTTCACATTTCGCTGACAACACACAGCGACAACACACAGCGGATATATTCCCATATATGTACAGCACAACGCAATATGATGGCGCTATATAAAACAATAAATAATAATAATATATGTGAATGAACCCAAAGGATGAGTACATCACACATGCTGCAGGGGGCAGCACTTTACATGTGTAGGTCAGCAATATGTGATATGTATGTGTGTCCTGCAAACATGACTGAATGTGGTGTAAATATTATTTAATATTTACACCACATATATTTATTGTGTTATGTAGCGTCTGAGACTCATTCATAAAAATCAGGTGTAATTTGTGTGACAGTAGGTCTGTTGGAAATTAATAAAGTAAGGGCAATTACCAGCTATATTTTGCTCCAGTTTTGTCCCGATTCTTGGCTCCTAACATTCCGAGCTCCCAGAAAAGAGAGACATCTGTGTGATTTTAGCTTTCTTTAAGTGGAAATACTTTGCAAATGAGCCGACCTCGAGACTCTTTAAATATTTACCCTTTAATGCCCCATCGTACATCAAATGTGTTACTCAAATTGCTCAAATAGCTGTCCTTATAGAAACCTTGAACTGTCATTATTTAAAGATACGTTTAATTGAGTCACCTGCATTCATGCAGGGATATCAGCTTTAACACACTGGTAGCAAAAGCACTAATTAGGAGAGTCAGATGTCATCAGATCAATATAGAGTATGAGTAAGTCAGCTCCAGACTGAGATTTTACCCCTTTACCCCGAGACTGGGGCAAAAACCCAGAGACTCTGACAGTTCACACACATGTGGGGAATACACATACCCCCCAAAAGCATCCTAGAGGTTCAGACACTGTAAGGCCATCTGCTGCCAATGACATAAGTGCGGCCAACAACTACATACGAGGGACCCCCATGCTACGTTTTCATAATCACATAGCGTGCGGATGGACATCTCCACCCGGTGGCCGCACGCTGTGGCGGACTGGATGACGATGGAGCGAAGTCATCCAGCAGCCCAGATGGCCAGTCCTGTATTTGACTACATGGACTAAGGACTCCCAAAATATTAACCCCTTAATGACAAAGCCCGTACATGTACGGGCTCAAAATGCATTGTTTTCAATAGGTTTAGGGACCGCCCATTGTCCTTAAGGGGTTAAGAGGAGAGCCCTCATATTTCTGAACCCGGTATACACCCTGATATACCCAGGAACTCTCAGGGTTTAGCCCCGAGGCTCTGAGAATTAGATAAAAAGATAACTAAACAGGATGAGGGGCTCAGATCAGCGGGGTCTGCAGGTGAGCCCCACCATTAGACTTATTTTTGTTCCTTTTTGCCCTGATGAACACCTACATTGTAATGGGTTGAAACATTGTCTTTTTGTATTAAATAAAATAAATTGTGTAATTATATATTTTTTGTGAGAGTGACAGTCTTTTTTATTTCAGTCTTAAGAATGGAGTCTGTTGAGAACCAGACGCACCTCTACATGTGGCAGATATCACATTGTGTGGCACCCAGATGTTGCCAGCCATGCGATTGTCTCTGCTGCCAGCCCACACCAAGTGTCTGCAGTATGGCAAAGAGGGGAAGTATGCACTGTGCGCTATGCATGCGCGGTAAGGTTCAGATGATGTCACCAGAACCCAAACTGATAATAAGGGGCTGAAGGCAGCAGCAAATTCTGGACTAAACCTAAGATGGCCGGTCTGCTACCCCCGCTACCAAACTGGGGCCAGATCACCTTATTGAGATATGTGCTTCTTCTCAATAGGCCAGTTTAAAAAGAGGTCTCTGATATCCCCAACTGGCCCATATACACTATAAAGGTCTGTGCCAAACCACCAACGCCATAGCATTCTGTTCCGCGGTGCTTAATGGATGAAGCACCTGGATACGTTGTCATTTGCTGGTGCTCAGAGTGAAGGGCAGAAGTTAAATCCATTCCTGGCAAAAGGTGTTCTTCAGGGGGATGGTTTACCTTCCTCTGCTACGCAATCCCTTTGGCTGCATACTGAAGCTCTGTCTGGACCTCAGTCATTCACGTCTGGTAAATAGGTGCTCTATTTGTACCTCTCCATATTTAATTTTCCAATCGTCTCTGTCATAGTTCCTCTAAGTGTCTGGCATGAGGTCACACATCAGACCAATTACTTAACATTACGTCTGCCAGCCGTGGTAGAAGATCTCCTTGTTCTCTAATTCTGAGCCACTAGATTCGAGGACACTTCTATATATGAGTGCATAGGCTAATAATGCTTTGGCCTTAATGTACCGTATAAGACAACGCTCTAAAAATATCCCTTGTCTTATTTTTGAGGTTGTCTTCTAATCAGATCTCTAATAGAGATCTGACTACAAGAATAAGATCCAGATCCCCTGCAGCGCTGCAGGTGACCCGGATCCTCCTCTCTGTTAGCCTATGCTGCTGCCGGCACTTCCTCTGCGGGCTTCTATGATTCAGCGCTGGCATCACATGACCTTCTGGTGCTCCACTACAGATGTCCATTGAAGTACTGGCCACCAGCAGCGGAGGTCTGCATCACACAGACCTCCACCAGCTGCCCCACTAGACACCAGGAAGTCTGAACACAGGTCACAAGTAAAGGGGTGCACTGTTAAGTCGGAGGTTAAGAGTGGCATGGGGGCGGGGTTCAACTCTATATATTGAGCATATATGGCTAGTTTGTCATATTTAACAAAAACTATGAAAAAATTGCATTTTTTGTTTTTATTTCCTTTTATTTGCCCCTCAGATGTGCCTTATACCCCCTTATATGCCACTCTGCCCCAGAAATGCCTTCTAACCCCCTATATGCCACTCTGCCTCCCAGATATGCCTTTTAACCACCTATATGCCACCCATGCTTCAGATTTCTTGGTATCCACTGGGGGCAGCCGGAAGGTCATGTGACGGCGGCACTCCGTCACAGAAGCCCCGGCAGCATTGAAGGTTGTCTGCATGCATTGCACAGACCTCCACCGGCTGCCAGAGAGGAGGATCCGGGTCCCCTGCAGCGCTGCACGGGATCTAGATCTTAGTCTTGTAGTCAGACCTGTATTTGAGGTCTCATTAGAAGATGACCTCAAATATAAGACGATGGTTAGGCTTACAACACGTTGACATTAATGTATTATATAGCTGTATATATTGTGCTTATAAAGCTAATAACGCTACTGCCAGTGGCACTTTTTGGCCCAAATGGATTATATAACTGTATATTTTAAGCATATTGCGCTAGTAAAATTGAGCCGGGCCCTCCTCAACTGTTGTCTCTGTTAGTCAAATTGTTATGTTATATACTACTTGTTATGTCCTGTCTACCCATTGTACAGCGCTACGGAATTTGATGGCGCTATATAAATCAATAAATAATAATAAAATAAGAATTGACTCCCCAGAGTAAGGAAGGTTTGAGAGGACCAGTAGTAGTAGCAGGGCACAGGGTCTGGGCAGGCACTGGCATATGCAGCCCCTCAGAGCAGGACTGAACTTCCCCAATATTATACTTAATGCCTGTTTTGTCACCAATATATATTAATCAATGAAGAATAATGTATGAAGATAATAAAACCTTATTATACCGAATGTTTTCAATCTACCACTAGTGCTAAAATCTTGTCCACCCCAACTGCCAAATTAAGGCACAATTTTAGTTACAACCAAGGACACACATGGGCTGGTTACAGGGCAAAGGTAGCTTGCAAGCTATTTTATGGTGAAGCACGGACTAAAACCACCATTACCAGTGTAACCTCAACTGCCCCTTGTGCCAGAGCACAATATGGACAGGCAGTGACAGAAACGGGATCCAATCAGGAAGTGCTGCATGACATCAAACATTACGGGAATGGGAGAGTTCAGAGTACGAGAGACGGCTAAATGAACTGGGAACGCAATCAAATCTATCTCACACTGTAATATTTTTTTGGGTTTTTATTTTTATTGACTTATCACTAACTAAGATACAGTGGATTCCATCCCGTGTGCTTTTAAGAAGCCCTGTCCATCAGTACTATGCCACGTTACGACATGGCCATCCTTCTCATTGATGGTGTTATGGTCCATTTCTGTCTGCTGCGAGGACGCGAGTGGCGTGGATTTTCTGGATCGTCCGTTCGAGGGTCAGGTGGATGTTCTTGGATAGCCCGACCTTCTATGGGTAACCATTTCTCCAGCGCTGGGCCGCGCAGTTCACCGTCCTTTAAAAAGAATAAATAAATCCAGGATTATTTTATTTGTAAGGGCCGATTAAGACCTACGTTATAATATTCTTAACAAACATTATTGGGGGAAAAGACTTCATTCAGTTAACTTCATCACCACCCATCCCTCAGCCCCGCAAGAGTTTATGCACCTTATTCCAAGAGCATACCTTGATGGCTTTGGTTTTATATTGTGCCATCTGCATCTCCAGATTTTCCTGCTCGAGTTGGTGAACCTTCTCCTCCAGCTCCTGGACCTCCTTCCTATAATATGTAATCTGCAGAACAAATGGGAAAAAAAAGTATGTATTACATCATAATTATCTGACCCTACATATACCTATGACACAGCACAATCATTTCTCCAAGATAAAAACAAATCATATAAGAGAAAGTGGAGTTTTTTTGGCCTAAATATTTGTTTAGTGGATAGTTTCCAAAACTTTTCAATGTCCCTAATAAAAGCCGTCCTTCATTATTCTTCAACAGACAAAAATAAAATTAAATACCTGGCTCTTCAGCCATGCGTTCTCATCGATAGGTTTCTGGTTTGCCGCGCTTAGATGTTCCAAAGCTTCCTGGAAAAGAAGAATTAAATGATGAGAATCATAATAGTTTCCAATCCTAACGTCATTTATTTTTAGGGAAATATAAGAATGAAAGTGACCCAAACTGGTCTGAACGTTTCTGACAGCATATAATCCGTGTATCTCTTTGGAAAGAGGACGTTTCTATGCTACAAATGTAATTTCCTAAAGTGGGAGGAGCCAGCTAAACTACATCAGCCTATGAGAGATCTCCATCCTCAGGAACTCTCCAGGTTTGACCGGAATCTCCGTGTTAAGCCCGGATTCTTTGTGTCTCCGAGTCAGTTTCTTCTGTCTCCTGGCAAGAAGGCCACTCACCCAGAAAAGGGAGAGCTCAGGGTAGCCTAACCTTGGAAGTACCCAGGTATGGAGGTCTCCATGTTGGGAGCAAACCTTACGGCATAAATCAAACATCAAATACGTTTTATATTTGTTTTTGGTAAGATTCCTTAAGGATGTAATCTGTAACAGACCTTCATCTTGGTTCCCCATTTATGCCCCTTCTTGGGAAAGCACGGCTGGCATACTTCCCGAATGTCACTCAGAGGTATTAGGACATCACCGTGTTCTAACACTTACAATAATGTGTACAAAAGCAGCACAAATGGGGTTATAACTTAAAACTGTATAAATAATATACATTATTCTTCACAGTCATATATATATATAATATAATTTGATATACAGTATACCTTAGCGGCAATTCCCAGTTTCTTTTTCTTTAACGCCTCCATTTGTCTGTTTACTTCGCCTTTAGATGTTTCCAGTTGTTTTTTAAAATATCCTTTTTGGTTAGAAGAAGAAAAATAAATTAATTATTTGCATCAAAACCCAGATTATATACCGAAAACCATTAATCACTTGTGTTATTTTTAATTTATATGTTGTGGTTTAGAGCAACCCCTAGGGCTGGGGATCGGGAAATGCGACAACGCAAATCTAATCTAAATTCCAAATTCTAGGAAAGTGATTTTCGGCTTGGCACAAAAAAAAATTCATCATAATAAAACTAAATTGTGAGACTGACCGTCCACTTCTGAGAAGCTCTGTGTTAGGCTCTTTATTTCTTCTTCCAGAAGTCGGATCTGTCTGGCGTGTTCTCGGCTCCCTACGTTCTTGTACTGGAACCAGTAATCTCGCTCACGCTGGTTTTCCACATTCTGTTCCGCCAGACGTTTTATTTCGGAACGAAGCTCTAAAAGGCAAATATTTAAAATAAAGACACGGGAAATAAGTGGCTGTTTTTTTTTCCTTTTTCCGTACACCAAGTACAGTCATTTCCAAAGAACTTTTAGGAATATTACATAACTGCCCTCAACTTCCAACTGTCAGCATGTTGGTGGCCTATATCCTTAAAATAAAACCTTTTCCAGGTTGTTCCTCTAAGGAACCGGGCTGTCGGCATCGTGTGAAATCAGCCGACCCTGGATTCTCCTCCAAGGACTCATCCACACTCTATATTATGACATTAAACTGCGTATACAGACTCAATAACTCTTCTTCTTACATGGTGTGATATGAATGTATGCTTATAACGTAACATTCTTGGATATTTACACGTTACCTTCAAACAGACGTCTCTTCTCACGAATAAAGTCCCACTTCTGCTTTATCTCCATCTCTACCTGCTCTCGGTTGACCACCTCTTTCTTAGAAAGTTCTTCCTCCTCAGCTTTCGCTTCATCCAGAAGAACTTTGATGTGGGCCTTCTGCTCTGCCCGCAGGCGCTCATTCTAATCGGGACACGACAATAAGTTATAAATAACATCTGATGGTTCAGGTACTTTATAGCAATACATAAACCGCGCTGAAATAAAACCTTTCCACCGCGACAAACGAGAAAAAGAAAAAGTCTTAAATGAGCCGGGGGGGAGGTCACTTACCCTTTCATTAAAGCGGGAATTCTTCTCCTCAAGCTGGGTAAACTCGGCTTGTAATATTTGAATCATAGATTCTTTTGCCTGAATCCTAGAGGAAATTTTAGGAAGAGGAGGTTAAAATAAATATATATATATTGTATATCTACCTATACATATGAAATAATATAAAGGACAGTGTTATAAACCCGTATAACACCATAAAACCCAAGTCCCTTTGACTTTAACCCTCTATGACATCATACTAGGTGTCATGGACCCATCTCTGGCCTACTGTATAAGCATTGATGGTCAACGGGATTAGAGAAGGACCTCGTTTGGCGCTCGGACCTCTCAACTCGGTCGTGGAAGAAATGGGGTTACCTTCCACCCCTGGCTGACCCCATAGCCGCCGTCCCCAGTACAAAATAATGGATTTCCAATAGTAGGTGATAAGATTTACGTACTGATAGGCCAAGAGGGCTTCCGGAAAAGTCATGTTATCCCCCTTCTTGGCAGTTGTTCTCTTCTCCTTTTTCTGTCCCTTTTTAATTGATTTGTCCATGTTTGGAAACAAGGCTCAATATCTAAAACGATAAAGATTACAATCTGCTTTAATCTTCTATCAATGGAAGCAAAGAGAATAATGTAACTTGCGAATTATACACATTTTAGCGTCATTAAATTACATAAATTATATAATATTTACTACAACTATCTCCAGCTTCTGCCTTTTGTCTGTCGGTAGGAGTTGGTGGCGCTACCTGCATAATTAATTAATCTCCTGCCCTAAACTTCCCCACCTTCTTGCCTTTTTTTCATGTTTATAGCCATGGGTTTTTGGAGATGGGGTTAGAATGCCACCACATCAGGGGTTCACTGCACTCAAAGTATACACATGATTTACCTATATGGTGGGCTTTGAATATGTATATAACTGAGAATGTCTCAGGTGAGGCGGAGCTTTGCATCTGGGGGAGTGGCTTCATGAAGGGGCAGGGCTAATCCCAGAAAGGCTTTAGTGGGTGGGGAGTGGGCGGGAGGCTAAACTCCGATCCCTCACAGAGAAAGAAGAAAGCAACCCGGAGACCCAGAAAAGCAGAACTTCACCAGGAGACTCCGCGGCAAACATGGCGTTCCCAGGTATGGATCCGTAGATATGACTTAAATTCATTCCATAAAGACGCGTTTATTGAGTGCGTAGAACGGTAAAAGGTTCCGATAGCTTAAAGCTAAGTTATTTATGGGCCAAGATAACGCGCTTTTCACAAACATTAAAATTATCCGACAGGATTTTGGGATTCAACCTTAAACACCAAACCTGCCAAGTAACCAGCTGGGGTATTTTTTCATCTTTCCAGTAATTGGTTTTTTTTCTTCTATGAATCTTTTCTACTGGCATCCGCCCCAAAAGATACAGGTGATGTAATATGAAGGGGGTGAGATGAAGAATCAATTCATTTATGAACTAAAATAGGGATTTCTCCGCTTTGGCAGCTACGCCTGAGTACGGAGAACAGCTGAGCAGACAGGAAGAAGTCGGCATTGCTTTGGAGCCAAAATAAATTCATTCTAGCCGTGTTTTATCCTGGGTTTAAACGCAGCCTTTCATTCAGCTGCTGAATTTACGTGTTTTAACGCGTCACGTGGGAAATCCAACTTCAAACAGGCTTTTCATTGGTGTTCAGAAATGCTAACGAGCTTCAGACAGTAGAAAGCGATCAATACATTTATCTTCTATTATTTGTGTTAAAAGAGACGGCTGTTCATATTCTACAGAAGCCGATTTCACATCTCTTGACGTATTATAAGCATTAACTCTTTGAGGGCCAACCATGTATCCCAGCTAAAAAAAGTTATTCAAATTGCACTTTTGCTGCATGGCTGTAACGCAATAGACTGTCTGGGTTTTAATCACCAAAATGTCTTCTAGAATTACACTGAGGCCAATAAGTGATTAATGCCCCGAACGTTTATTGCGGGTTTCATTACTGGGTTTCATGATGTAAGCCGTACAAATATAAAGCTAGAATGTCAGCTGTTCCAACATAAATTCTTGACTGTATTAGCCCCTATCACTTCTGCTGGGAAGTTGTTCCACTCATCTACTACTCTCTGAGTAAAGTAGCACTGACATTCTCTAAACCTCTGACCCACTTATTCTAACATCTCTCCTCCATTGAAATAACTTCCCTCCTCTACTTTAATTATTTAAATGTTTCTATCCGATCCTCTCTCTCTCCTCTCCTCCGATCTGTACATTCTGGGGCTCATAGTTTGCTGGGTATCAGAGCTCCACAAAAGCCTCATCAATGTGTATAAAACGCACATAATGTGTTTAGAAATTAAATGATGAGAATAAAATGCATTCACTTTCTAAACACATAAAGCCTCTGTGAAGCCCCGCCCCTTATCTCCGCCTCTAACCACACCCCCAAACGCATGACAGATGGGACGAATGTGTTATATTCCTGACTTTTCCTTCTAGATGTGATGCCCTCCGGAGGGAGGCTCTACAACCTACCTGTGATCTGCACAATGTGCGACTCAGCTAACGCGCAGCGTACTTTTATAGCTGCCGCGTTCTAACGTTACCATGGCAACCGTTACGTCACAAAGCCCAAGCTTTGTTCGTGCGCTTGCACCGCCACCTAGTGGCGAAACCCATTATTACATCATCAAAGAATCATTGAAACCAGAATTCCATTGACTTCACAGAGACACTGATTGTTTTTTTTTTTGGTCGATTTCATGTAGCTTCTGGAGCCTCGTCCCCCCCCCCTATATG
>VKOC01048283.1:0-12960 GCA_009364415.1 Spea multiplicata | reverse complement strand
GCAGATGCCAATTGCCCCATACCAGGGGAAAATTCCTTCCCGACTCCAAATATGGCAATCAGAATAAATCCCTGGATCAACGTTCTGTCCCTATTAATCTAATATCCATAACTTGTAATATTATTGGTTTCAAGAAACACGTCCAGGCTCCTTTTAAACTCTTTTATTGAGTTTACCATTACCACTTCCTCTGGCAGAGAGTTCCATAGCCTCACCGCTCTTACTGTAAAGAACCCCCGTCTGTGCTGGTGTAGAAACCTTCTTTCCTCCAGCCGTAGAGGATGTCCCCTTGTTATAGATACCGTCCTGGGTATAAATAGGTCCTGGGAGTGATCTCTGTACTGCCCCCTTATATATTTATACATAGTTATTAAGTCCCCCCTAAGCCGTCTTTTTTCCAAACTAAATAACCCTAATTCTGATTATCTTTCTGGGTACTGCAGTCCTTCCATTCCCCTTATTACTCTGGTTGCCCTTCTTTGAACTCTCTCCAGCTCCACTATATCTTTCTTGTACACTGGTGCCCAGTACTGTACACAGTATTCCATGTGTGGTCTGACTAGTGACTTGTACAATGGTAGAATTATTTCCTTGTCATGGGCATCCATGCCCCTTTTGATGCACCCCATGATTTTATTTGCCTTAGCAGCAGCTGCCCGACACTGGTCGCTACAGGTAAATTTACTGTTAACCAAGACTCCTAAGTCCTTTTCTATGTCAGTCGTCCCCAATGTTTCCCATTTAATACATATTCCCAGCCTGGATTTTTCTTCCCCATGTGCATAACCTTACATTTATCTGTGTTGAACCTCATCTGCCACATCACAGCCCAAGCCTCCAACTTATGCAGATCCATTTGTAATCGTGCACTGTCCTCTATTGTGTTAACCACGTTACAGAGCTTAGTATCGTCTGCAAAGATTGATACTTTACTATACAATCCCTCTACAAGGTCATTAATAAATATATTAAAAAGAATAGGACCCAAAACTGACCCCTGTGGTACCCCACTAGTAACAGTCACCCACTCAGAGTATGTACCATTAATAACCACCCTCTGTTTCCTATCACTGAGCCAATTACTTACCCACATACACACATTCTCCCCCAGCCCAAGCATTCTCATTTTATGTACCAGCCTTTTATGTGGCACCGTATCGAATGCTTTGGAAAAATCAAGATATATGACATCCAGCGATTCACCCCGATCCAGTCTTGAGCTCACCTCCTCATAAAAGCTGATCAGGTTAGTTTGACAGGACCGATCCTTTGTAAACCCATGCTGATATGGAGTCATACATTTATTTTCATTGAGATCCTCCAAAATAGCATCTCTGAGGAAACCCTCAAACAGTTTACATACAACAGAAGTTAAACTAACAGGCCTATAATTCCCCGGGTCACTTTTTGTCCCCTTTTTGAATATTGGCACAACATTTGCTATGCGCCAGTCCTGGGGAACAGACCCTGTCACTATAGAGTCCTTGAATATTAGAAATAGGGGTCTGTCTATTACATTACTTAACTCCCTTAGAACGCGGGGGTGAATGCCATCTGGACCTGGTGATTTGTCTATTTTGATTTTTTTTTAGGCGGCACTGCACTTCTTCCTGGGTTAGACAGGCGACATGTACTGGGGCATTTATCTCATCCTGCTGTATATTACCTGGCATTTCATTTTCCTCTGTGAATACAGCAGAGAAGAATATATTTAATAGATTAGCTTTTTCCTGATCCCCGTCTATAACTTCTCCCTCATTACTTTTTAAGGGGCCAACGCTTTCATTTTTAACCTTTTTACTATTTATATAGTTAAAGAACATTTTGGGGTTTGTTTTACTCTCTTTGGCAATGAGTCTTTCTGTCTCCACTTTTGCTGCTTTTATCTGATTTTTACATATTTTATTTTTTTCCCGATAGCTTCTTAGTGCTTCCTCACTGCCTTCCTGTTTTAGTAGCTTAAATGCCTTTTTTTTGCCATTTATTGCCACCTTTACATTTTTATTTATCCACATTGGTTTTCTCTTGCTCCTGACACTTTTATTCCCATACGGTATGTACTTTTCACAGTGAGAATTTAAGATATTTTTAAAAATCTCCCATTTAGTGTCTGTGCTTTTGTTTTTGAGGACATTTTCCCAATTTACAGTGTTAAGGGCTTCTCTTAGTTGATCAAACTTTGCCTTCCTAAAGTTCATAGTTCTTGTGGCTCCTCTAAGAGTTCCCTTATCGAACGACATGTTATAATGTATTATATTGTGATCACTATTTCCTAGGTGCCCTCTGACCTGCACATTAGTTACTCTGTCAGGTCTGTTGGTTAATATTAAGTCCAGTAGAGCGCCCCCTCTGGTTGGGTCCTGTACCATTTGGGATAGATAATTATCTTTACTTATAGTCAGAAAGCGGTTTCCTTTATGAGATTCACAGGTCTCGGTTTCCCAGTTTATGTCGGGATAGTTAAAGTCCCCCATAATAACCACCTCATTGTGATTTGCTGCCTTGTTTATTTGCTTTAATAATTGATCTTCTGCTGCTTCAATTATATTTGGTGGCTTATAGCAAACCCCGATCAGTATTTTATTATTTTTCTTTCCATATATTTCTACCCATAATGACTCCACATCATCATTTCCCTCACATATATTCTCCCGCAGTGTGGCCTTTAGGCTGGACTTTACATAAAGGCAAACTCCTCCCCCTTTTCGTTTTTTTTCGATCCTTCCTGAATAGACTATAACCCTGTATATTAACCGCCCAGTCATAGCTATCATCCAACCATGTCTCTGTTATACCCACTATGTCATAATTTTCTGCAGACATTATTAACTCCAGTTCGCCAGTTTTATTGGTCAGACTTCTGGCATTAGTAAGCATACAATTTAGAGGTGTATGGTTTTTTCTCCTATCAAGCCTATCCCTATTAACTATTCTAACCCCTCCCTCCGCTCCACCCCCAGGTACATTTATATGCCCCAGCTCTCTATCTATACTATCTTCCCCTTCTATATTGTAGTTTCCCTCCCCCCCTGTTCCCTAGTTTAAACACTCCTCCACCCTTCTGGCCATCTTCTCCCCGAGCACAGCTGCACCCTCCCCATTGAGGTGCAGCCCGTCCCTACCGTAGAGCCTGTATCCGACAGAGAAGTCGGCCCAGTTCTCCATGAACCCAAACCCCTCCTTCCTACACCAGCTTCTGAGCCACTTGTTTAGCTCCCTAATCTCCCGCTGCCTCTCTGGTGTGGCACGTGGTACAGGTAATATTTCAGAAAATACTACCTTGGAGGTCCTTGCCTTGAGCTTGCTACCCAAGTCCCTGAAATCATTTTTAAGGACACTCCGCCTACCTCTTACTTTGTCATTGGTGCCAATGTGCACCATGACAGCTGGGTCTTCTCCAGCCCCTCCCAGTAATCTGTCAACCCGATCCGCGATGTGCCGAACTCGAGCGCCAGGCAGACAACACACTGTTCGGCGATCCCGGTCTTTGTGACAGATCGCCCTGTCTGTCCCCCTAATAATAGAGTCCCCCACTACCAGCACCTGTCTGGCCTGCCCTGTGCTCGTCCTTCCCTCCTTACTGGAGCAGACACCGCTCTGGAGGTCAGAGGCAGTGACTTGCTGCAGTACTGCTAACTCTGAACTAACATCCCCCTCATCTGCCAACCGGGCAAACTTGTTGGGGTGTGCTAGATCAGGACTAGCCTCCCTGGCGCTTTTCCCCCTACCCCGCCTTCTAACTGTAACCCAGCTAGCTGCCTGACTGTCCTGTACCTCCATCCCGCTATCCTCCCCCACCTCTACCCGCGAGAGAGCTTGCTCAGTGAGCAGCAGACTCCTCTCCAAGTTGTCAATAGATCTCAGTGTGGCCAGTTGCTCCTCTAGACTCAGGATTTGTGCTTCCAAATGAGCAACTTGCACACATCTCGCACAGCAATATGCACCCTCGAAGCGCTGATCAAGGATTGCATACATTGAGCAAGATGTACACCTGACCGCATTGTCAAACATGGAGGACATCTTGGCAATGGGGATAGCTCAAATAACTGGCAAAAACAGACAGTAAGGTGCAAAATATATATAAATATATATGGAATAACAAGGATGTATACTTTCCCCTCCTTTTTGCTTTTTAACTCCTTCTTTGCTTGTAACTCCTCACTTAGAGATGTCACTTAGGAGATTCGCCCCAGCTCAGGATTCGCTTGTGTGTCCAAGCTAAATGCAACTGCAAAAAGCCAAGCAGAACTCACAGAGAAGGTTACTTAATTAGCAACACACCTGAAATAGCCCTTAACCCCTTTTTTTGTTTTTTCTTTTTTCAACAAAACTTTACTCTGAACACCACAAACAAACAAAACACAGTGCTCCCCTTGCAATAGATATAAATATACTCTCCTTCTTTGCTTGTAACTCCTCACTTAGAGATGTCACTTAGGAGATTCGCCCCAGCTCAGGATTCGCTTGTGTGTCCAAGCTAAATGCAACTGCAAAAAGCCAAGCAGAACTCACAGAGAAGGTTACTTAATTAGCAACACACCTGAAATAGCCCTTAACCCCTTTTTTTGTTTTTCTTTTTTCAACAAAACTTTACACTGAACACTACAAACAAACAAACACAGTGCTCCCCTTGCAATAATGAATATACTCTCCTTCTTTGCTTGTAACTCCTCACTTAGAGAATGTCACTTAGGAGATTCGCCCCAGCTCAGGATTCGCTTGTGTGTCCAAGCTAAATGCAACTGCAAAAAGCGTTTTTTGGACGTCCCGGTACGTCTATAGGGGATTGAAGGGGTTAAAGAAAAGCTGTTCATCTGAAGTGAGTGTCAGCATTAATTATTCTGCAAGAACCACAGAAAACACAACATGGTGTCAGAAGTACAGGATCGAAGGGAGAATTTGGTGTCTGAAAGTCTGCTGAAGAGTGTTCCAACAAGCTGCCATCTTGCTGAGAGCTGAATAAAGTCTGCAAAAAGCAAGGTAGGAAAACATAGAAGCTCTTCAACCACCAGCAAAACTTCAGCATGTGTTTATAGAAGGAGATAATCTAAAATTAATCCCAATAATGGATACATTTGAAGAATATTGTATTGAATGTCACATATTTTTTACATACATGCAGAAGCCAGGAGAAATGATTGATCAGTATGTAATTGAGCTGAGAAATCACAGCAAAACATGTGAGTTTGGAGAATTAACAAATTATTTAATAAAAGACAGAATTGTATGTGGAATACCAGATAATGGACTGAGAGAAAGACTACTGAGAGAGCAAGACTTGAATCTGGACAAGGCCTTTGCAGTGTGCAGAGCAGCTGAAACAGTTAAATCACAGGCTAAAGAGTTAGTTACTGAAACATGCACTATAGATCAACTGAGGAGTGAGCAAAAAAGTAAAATGGAGAATAAAAAGATGCAAAACACAAAAGGAAGCAGAGTGAATATATATAAACAGCAAAAGTAACAGTAATAGATGTGGTACTGAACATCAACAGAGAAAATGCCTTGCATATGGACAGAACTGTAATAAATGTTGAAAATTAAGTCATTTTGCTGCAAAAGCGCAGGAAAGCAAGTTCACACACTGAATGGAAATGCTACTGGATCCTTATACTGCAGGTACAAAATATAAAGATGCCATTTAGATTAGATACAGGAGCTCAAATTAATGTGATATCAGAGTCTGTGTTTAATCTGATGAAGCCAAGACTAATATCAGAGTTACAGGATACTCTGGTGCAAATATACTGGTGAAAGGCAGATGTTTAGCAAAAGTGACATATAAAACTAAAGTGCACACTCTTTTATTGTGGTTCCAAAAAATTCAGTGAAAGACTGAATCTAGTGAAAAGAGTACTTGTGCTAGAAACTGGAAGTGATCCAGAATATGAAGGCTTATTGGAAGAATACAGTGATTTATTTAGTTGGCTTGGTTGTCTGCCAGGTGAACACACCATCAGGATAGACAAAACGGTACCACCAGTGGTACATCCCTGCAGAAAAGTGCCATTTGCACCTCAAGACCAACTCAAAGCAGAGCTTGATAGAATGGAAAGCATGGGAGTCATTGCAAAAATAGATGAACCGACTGAGTGGGTAAATTCTCTGGTAATAGCAGATAAGAAAAATGGAAAATTATGTATTTGCCTGAATCCTCGCGATTTAAATAAAGCAATAAAAAGAGAACATTTTAAGTTACCTACTCGCGAAGAGATCATGTCGCAATTTTCGAATGCTAAATACTTCAGTAAATTAGATGCTTCCTCTGGATTTTGGCAATTGAAGTTGGATGAAGATAGTTCAAAGTTGTGTACGTTCAACTCACCATATGCCAGATACATATTTCTGAGATTACCATTTGGTATTGCATCTGCCCCAGAAGTATATTACAAAACTATTCACATGCTATATGAGCACATTGAAGGTGTGGACACATCCATGGATGATATTATCATATGGGGAACTACTAAGGAAGAACATGATTCTCGTCTCAGGAAAGTTCTAGAAGCTACTCGACAAGCCAACTTGAAGCTAAACAAAGAAAAATGCCAATTAGGACTAAAAGAGCGGAAGTTCGTTGGAGACATCATCAGTCATCAATGGGTATAGATCTGATCCCATGAAGATATCGGCAATAAAATACATGAAGCAGTAAAAGATGTGCAGAGGTTTCTATGTATGGTAAACTACATGTGCAAGTTTATACCCAACCTGTCATAGAAAATAGCACCACTGAGATGGTTACTAGAAAAGAAGAATGCATGGAACTGGAATCATGAGCAAGAAACAGCGTGGCAACACTTAAAGGAAGTGCTTAAGCATGATCCTGCTAAAGCCATTAAAATATCATCTGATGCATCACAAAATGGAGTAGGAGCAGTTCTACTATAAGACCATTATAGCATCTGGCAACAAATAGCATATGCTTCCCGCTCCATGTCTGGTGCTGAAACTAGATATGCTCAGAAAGAACTTCTTAGTATCTTGTTTGCATGCACATGGGCATAGGAACCGGGGGGAACAGATCCCCCCCAGTAACTCATGCAGGGGGGCCGATAATAAAAAAGCCCCCCCCAGGGCCGTAGGAACCCCCAATAGAAACGCCGCAGGAGGAGAGAGAGGGGTGCCAAACGGTCGTTTTCAGCAACCATTCGACGTCCTTCTGTCTCCTCTGCTGTCACTGGCGGTGGTTCAGGCTGTGGATCCACGCTGCAGTACAAGGAAAGGCGCCCCCAAATGGTGATGACGAGCAGTGCAGGAACAACCAGATGGTACCAGGAGCAGGCAATCGGATAGTCGGGGTCACGAGCAGAGGTCAGGACAGGTGGCGAACAACGGATAGTCGGGGTCACGAGCAGAGGTCAGAACAGGCAGCAAACAACGGATAGTCGGGGTCACGAGCAGAGGTCGGGGCAGGCAGCAAACAACGGGTGGTCAGGTTCAAGCAGAGTTCAGGCAACGAAAAGGCAAAAACGTTCTGGAACGCTAGTGAAGGCAATAAAGGCACTATCACAGGCAAGGGGTACATGCAGACTGAAGGTTTAAATATCCCTCTTGCTCCAGGATCCTCCTACCCCCTAAATTAGGGGGAGGAGGAAAAAAATAAATAGCCCTTTAAGACGCAGCATGAATATTAATGAGATAGCCATTCGCGCATGTTTCCATACATTATTTATATATACCTGAGGGACAAAAGGAACCCAGGGGATGATTACGGGGGGGGGGGTGAGAACCTCTCAATGTCACAGAGTATACACAGAAACAAAGGTTGGAATGTACCACTCAGTAGTGAGATGGTGTCCGAGCCAGGGTACCACCAAGTCCTTCAATAAATCCAAAACAGAGAAGCAGAGGCTCAGCACTCACGTGGTAAGGTGAGTTTATTTCACACAGGCAGCGTGAAAGACCTGTGTGTCGAAACATTGCCTGTGTGAAATACCCTCACCTTACCATTTCAGTGCTGAGCCTCTGCTTCTCTCATGGAGCAGTCAGAAGGAGGGAAGACTGCACTGACTCTCACGGTCTTCCCCTAATCTACGGTCAGTGTGGCACATATATTTTTTTTTGGTGTGGGAGTGGAGGGAGTGATTGCATGCTAGGGAGCGTGGAGCGCGGCCAAAGGAAATGCTTGCCTAGCGTCCAGTTTTTCAATATTTTTCAAAAATCTTTTTGTTACAAAGATTAGCTGTTTTTTTCCTATATTTAATGTATTAAACGTACATTATTTTTACCACTGTTGCAAGTTATATATTATTGTACGTGTTTGCAAAAAAAGAGATGGGGAGAAAGTGGGATCTGATGGGGGAAAATGCTGTCCCCCCCAGAGTTTTAGAGGTGCCTATGCCCATGTGCATGCAACAGATTTCATCAATTTATTTCAGGACAATTGGTAAAAGTGGAAACTGATCACAAACCGTTGATAGCATTGTTCACAAAGTCTCTCAATGACTGTCCTCTAAGGATTCAAGGATTCAAAGAATGATGATCAAATTGCAATGTTATACCCTAAAGGTGACATACACACCAGGAAAAATGATGTATACGGCTGATGCACTGTCCAGAGCAGTGGATGAAACAACTGGTCAAGATGACAAAGTAGCTGAAGAAATTCAAGCTTACATGGATATGGTCACCTCAGCTATGCCTATTACAGATGCAAAGACGCAGATGATCCGTCAAGAAACAGAGAAAGATTCTACTTTGTATAGAGTTAAACGCGCTATTCAAATTCGGATGGCCTGATGTCAAACAGAGTTGCATAGTTGGAGTCCAAGAATACTGGAACTGCAGAGCTGAACTGACTGTCATAAACAGTCTCCGCAAGCTCATGCTGGAGATAATCCATGAAGGTCATTTAGGCATTGAAAAATGAGAAGTAATGTTCTGGCCACGAATGAACCAAGACATTTCTGATATAGTATCTTCCTGTGATACATGCTTAAAGTACCACATGTGCAATGTAAAAGAACCACTGCAGCCACATCCATTTCCAGAAAGGCCATATCAAAAGGTTGGTGTTGACTTGTTTACATGTAACAACACAGATTTTGTCATTATCACCGATTACCATTACTTGTATCCAGAAGTATGTGGATTGAGAATGTGTTTCGATGCATAAAGTCAGTCTTTGCTAGACATGGAATTCCTCAAGAAGTGTTTACTGACAATGGCCCACAATTTGCCAATGACCGATTCACACAGTTTGCCAAAGAATGGGAATTTGTACATACTACATCAAGCCCATATTTTCCATAGTCCAATGGACTGATTGAAAAATCTGTTGGAATTGTCAAAAGACTAAAGCAGAAAGCTGAAGAGAGCAAAAGTGGGTTTTATAAAGCGCTGCTTGCATATCGCAGTACGCCACTTCCGTGTGGCTACTCGCCTGCACAACTTCTTATGGGAAGACGCCTGCGTAGTAATCTACCTATGAAGGATGACCTACTTGCAACAAGGACTGATGCACAGGTAAAGCAGTTTAAAGAGAATCGGAAGGAGAAGCAGAGTCTATTTCGACTCGAGTTAAATCTTTACCTGAGCTGCATAAGGGAGAAAAGGGAGATTAAGGACAATACATGGACGGTGTCACGGACTGGGTCCAAACAGATGACCGAAAGGACCCAGCGCGCCCAAAGATTGTGTGCAGGAGTCACAGTGCAGTAGTGGAGTTAGACAGGGCCTGGTTGCAGGGCCTCACCGCACTCACCCAGGTGCAGCCAAACACCAGCGCCCTGATAAAGCAGCAGATGAAGTCCAGAATGAAACTAAGTGATATCCTGCAGGCACCCCGGAGCAGGCATGAAACATATCACAGGAATCACGTGTAGGATCCTGCAGGCTGGGAGTATGGAAGCTAAGCAAAGGATATTCACCCACGAGTACTTAAGGAGCTGTGTCAGGAAATAAGTGAACCTCTGTTTCTAATCTTTCGGGATTCTTTTCTTTCAGGAATTGTACCAGAGGATTGGAGGAAGGCAGATGTGGTTCCTATTTTCAAAAAGGGTTCCAACTCTGTGCCCGGAAATTATAGACCTGTGAGCCTAACTTCCGTTGCTGGGAAAGTATTTGAAGGGCTGTTTAGGGATAATATTCAAGAATTCCTTGGGAAGAATAGTATTATTAGCATAAATCAGCATGGTTTTATGAAACATAGGTCCTGTCAAACTAATTTAATTGCATTCTACGAAGAAGTAAGTAGAAGTGTCGATCAGGGTGTTGCAGTGGATGTAATCTACTTGGATTTTGCCAAGGCGTTTGACACGGTTCCACACAATAGGTTGGTATTCAAACTGAAAGAAATTGGCCTAGATGCAAATTCTTGTTCTTGGGTAGAACATTGGCTTAGCGATAGAGAACAGAGAGTGGTTATAAATGGTACATTTTCAAGCTGGTCAAAAGTGGTAAGTGGTGTCCCTCAGGGTTCTGTTCTGGGACCAATTTTATTCAACATATTTATAAATGACCTGGCAGTAGGCGTTGAAAGTCATGTTTCTGTGTTTGCAGATGACACTAAACTAGGTAAAGTAATACAGCGCGAGCAGGATATTACTGTTCTGCAGAGGGATCTAGATAGACTGGGGGACTGGGCACTCAAATGGCAGATGAAATACAATGTAGATAAATGTAAAGTTATGCAGTTCGGGGTAGCGAATGCACAGGCAACCTACACCCTAAACGGTAGTGAATTAGGGGTAATGACAAATGAGAAGGATTTGGGAATTGTTATAGACAACAAACTAGGCAACAATGTGCAGTGTCAGTCTGCGGTTGCTAAGGCCAGTAAGGTATTGTCGTGTATAAAAAGGGGCATCAAGTCGCGGGATGAAGATATAATTTTGCCTCTGTATAAATCAATGGTAAGGCCGCACCTTGAGTATGCTGTGCAATTTTGGGCACCTTTTCTAAAGAAGGATATCATAGCACTAGAAAGGGTGCAGAGGCGGGCTACAAAATTAATAAAAGGAATGGAGCACTATAGTTATGAAGAAAGGTTAACTAATTTAAATCTGTTTAGTTTAGAAAAACGTCGCCTCAGAGGGGATATGATAACGTTATATAAATATATTCGGGGCCAATACAAACCATTGTGTGGAAATCTGTTCATAAACAGGACTATGCATAGGACACGCGGTCATGCGTTTAGACTGGAAGAAAGGAGATTTAGTCTAAAGCAGAGGAAAGGGTTTTTTACAGTAAGGACAATAAGGATGTGGAATTCTCTGCCTGCAGAGGTAGTTTTATCAGAGTCTGTACAGACGTTTAAACTGCGACTGGATGGATACCTGGAAAAACATAATATTCGGGGATATAATCTTTAATTATGGGGATACAGCTTATTGATCCAAGGAGAAATCTGACTGCCATTTTGGGGTCAAGAAGGAATTTTTTTTCCCTGGTTAGTGCAAAATTGGAAAGAGCGAAGCCGGGGTTTTTTGCCTTCTTTTGGATCAACAGCAACAAATTATCAGATATAGGAAAGGCTGAACTTGATGGACGCATGTCTTTTTTCAGCCTATGTAACTATGTAACTATGATATAGCAGAAACATAACAAGCAAAGGAACAGGGAGACCAGGCACGAAACATAACCAGACAAGATATACATGTTACATGGCACTACAGTGAACCAGACAAGGAATAAACATTACTAGACAAGATATACATGATACAGGGCACAACAAAGGACAGGGAACAAGGCAAGAAACACAGGGGAAGGAGTGAGGAGCTGGAATCCTCAGACGCTTCTCCTATAAGCAAGGATAGGCCATATTGACTAGGACATGGGGAGAGGAACCAGAATCCTCAGATAATACAAGGAAGAAGGGCAAAGGTACATAAGAGACAGACAAACATGAATACAGGAACTAGCCTGTTCCATAGATAAACAAGTGCAACCCAGATCTTACACGACAAAGTAGGGAAAGATTTTTAGAAGAAATAGAAGAGACATTCAAAAAGAACCAGAGCAGAAATGTTCCAACACTGAATAGGATGGAGTACCATATTGCAACATGGAGATTGAATCAGAGACTGATCAGGTTGTTAAACCGTCTACGCGTCGAAGGAAAAGTCCTGAAAGACTGATAAAGTCATGTTAATATATCTATATATCAGACTCACTTTCCCCTATGTTTGACGCATCTATCCAGACATTGGACTTAGTGCAACGATCATTCTGGTGGCCTACACTCAAGGAGGATGTGAAAAGATGAATCTCTTCTTGTACCGTATGTGCCGGATCCAAGGAATTCCCTAAACCACCAGTGGGCCTGTTACAACCTCTTCCACAACCATGGACGGCCATATCAATGGACTTTATCACGGACCTTCCCATCTTACAAACATTTCACTACCTTACTGGTAGCCAACGACAGGTTCACCAAAATGGCACATTTTGTTCCTTACAATCACCTTCCATCAGCCACTGAGACGGCCGCCCTATTCGTGAAAGAGGTTTTCCATCTGCATGGATTACCCGAGAAAATAGTATCCGACCAGGGAACCCAATTTCCTTCACGTTTTTGGAGGGCGTTCTGCGACCAACTTGATATTAGACGCTTCCTATCTTCTGCATATCACCTGCAAAGCAACGGTCAGACGGAGCGCACGAACCAAACCCACGAACAATATTTCAGATGCTACACCACTTATCTACAGGACAACTGGAGTTAATACTTACCTATAGCAGAATTTGCATATAATAACCACATTCACCGTTCCATAAAGATGTCTCCGTTCTTCGCGAATTTCTGATACCATCCCACTATGTTGCCTGGAACACCAATCCCCAGCGTAGTTCCTACGTAATACCTTGGTCAATGCCCAAACCCGCTATAAAAAATTTGCTCATCGTCATCGTATAGCACCACCCTATAAGAGCCCTGCGCGGGACTGCTTTTTTAATCCCGCACCCGCCCGCTCCCGCTGATTTTTTGCCCAATCCCGCCCGCTCCCCGCTGAT
>VKOC01048282.1:0-10022 GCA_009364415.1 Spea multiplicata | reverse complement strand
TTCTTCATCAAAAACAAGCGAGGATTTGTGCCGAAACCCGAGATCGAACCAGGGACCTTTAGATTTTCAGTCTAACGCTCTCCCAACTGAGCTATTTCGGCATGCAAGAAATAGCTGCTAACAAATCTACACGGAACAGGGAAACCTGTTTAATAGCCAGTAAAATGCTGAACCATGGGAATATTTATACATCCCGCTTACAAAATACAGCCCATTCTTCTTTAAAAGCAAGCGAGGATTTGTGCCGAAACCCGGGATCGAACCAGGGACCTTTAGTCTAACGCTCTCCCAACTGAGCTATTTCGGCATGCAAGAAAAAGCTGCTAACAAATCTACACGGAACGGGGAAACCTGTTTAATAGCGAGTAAACAGCTGCACCATGAGAATATTTAAACATCCGGCTTACAAAGTACAGCCCATTTTTCTTCAAAAGGAAGCGAGCATGTGTGCCGAAACCCGGGATCGAACCAGGGACCTATAGATCTTCAGTCTAACGCTCTCCCAACTGAGCTATTTCAGCATGCAAGAAAATGCAGCTAGCAAGTCTACATGGGATGGGGAAGCCTTTTTAATAGCCAGTAAAATGCTGAACCATGGGAATATTTAAACATCCGGCTTACAAAATACAACCCATTCTTCTTCAAAAGCAAGCGAGGACTTGTGCCGAAACCCGGGATCGAACCAGGGACCTTTAGATCTTCAGTCTAACACTCTCTCAACTGAGCTATTTCGGCATGCAAGAAAATCCAGCTAGCAAGTCTACATGGGATAGGGAAGCCTTTTTAATAGCCAGTAAAATGCTGAACCATGGGAAAATTGAAACATCCGGCTTACAAAATACAACCCATTCTTCTTCAAAAGCAAGCGAGGATTTGTGCCGAAACCCGGGATCGAACCAGGAACCTTTAGATCTTCAGTCTAACGCTCTCCCAACTGAGCTATTTCGGCATGCAAGAAATAGCCGCTAACAAATCTACACGGAACGGGGAAACCTGTTTAATAGCGAGTAAACAGCTGCACCATGAGAATATTTAAACATCCGGCTTACAAAATACAACCCATTCTTCTTCAAAAGCAAGCGAGGACTTGTGCCGAAACCCGGGATCGAACCAGGGACCTTTAGATCTTCAATCTAACGCTCTCCCAACTGAGCTCTTTCGGCATGCAAGAAAATGCAGCTAGCAAGTCTACATGGGATGGGGAAGCCTGTTTAATAGCCAGTAAACATCTGCACCATGAGAAAATTTATACATCCCGCTTACAAAATACAGCCCATTCTTCTTCAAAAACAAGCGAGGATTTGTGCCGAAACCTGGGATCGAACCAGGGACCTTTAGATCTTCAGTCTAACGCTCTCCCAACTGAGCTATTTCGGCATGCAAGAAAATGCTGCTAACAAATCTACACGGAACGGGGAAACCTGTTTAATAGCGAGTAAACAGCTGCACCATGAGAATATTTAAACATCCGGCTTACAAAGTACAGCCCATTTTTCTTCAAAAGGAAGCGAGCATGTGTGCCGAAACCCGGGATCGAACCAGGGACCTTTAGATCTTCAGTCTAACGCTCTCCCAACTGAGCTATTTCGGCATGCAAGAAAATGCAGCTAGCAAGTCTACATGGGATGGGGAAGCCTTTTTAATAGCCAGTAAAATGCTGAACCATGGGAATATTTAAACATCCGGCTTACAAAATACAACCCATTCTCCTTCAAAAGCAAGCGAGGACTTGTGCCGAAACCCGGGATCGAACCAGGGACCTTTAGATCTTCAGTCTAACGCTCTCCCAACTGAGCTATTTCGGCATGCAAGAAAATGCTGCTAACAAATCTACACGGAACGGGGAAACCTGTTTAATAGCGAGTAAACAGCTGCACCATGAGAATATTTAAACATCCGGCTTACAAAGTACAGCCCATTTTTCTTCAAAAGGAAGCGAGCATGTGTGCCAAAACCCAGGATCGAACCAGGGACCTTTAGATCTCCCAACGCTCTCCCAACTGAGCTATTTCGGCATGCAAGAAAATGCAGCTAGCAAGTCTACATGGGATGGGGAAGCCTGTTTAATAGCCAGTAAACATCTGCACCATGAGAAAATTTATACATCCCGCTTACAAAATACAGCCCATTCTTCTGCAAAAACAAGCGAGGATTTGTGCCGAAACCCGGGATCGAACCAAGGACCTTTAGATCTTCAGTCTAACGCTCTCCCAACTGAGCTATTTCGGCATGCAAGAAACAGCTGCTAACAAATCTACACGGAACAGGGAAACCTGTTTAATAGCCAGTAAAATGCTGAACCATGGGAATATTTAAACATCCGGCTTACAAAATACAACCCATTCTTCTTCAAAAGCAAGCGAGGATTTTTGCCGAAACCCGGGATCGAACCAGGGACCTTTAGATCTTCAGTCTAACGCTCTCCCAACTGAGCTATTTCGGCATGCAAGAAAAAGCTGCTAACAAATCTACACGGAACGGGGAAACCTGTTTAATAGCGAGTAAACAGCTACACCATGAGAATATTTAAACATCCGGCTTACAAAGTACAGCCCATTTTTCTTCAAAAGGAAGCGAGCATGTGTGCCGAAACCCGGGATCGAACCAGGGACCTTTAGATCTTCAGTCTAACGCTCTCCCAACTGAGCTATTTCGGCATGCAAGAAAATGCAGCTAGCAAGTCTACATGGGATGGGGAAGCCTTTTTAATAGCCAGTAAAATGCTGAACCATGGGAATATTTAAACATCCGGCTTACAAAATACAACCCATTCTTCTTCAAAAGCAAGCGAGGACTTGTGCCGAAACCCGGGATCGAACCAGGGACCTTTAGATCTTCAGTCTAACGCTCTCCCAACTGAGCTATTTCGGCATGCAAGAAAATGCGGCTAGCAAGTCTACATGGGATGGGGAAGCCTGTTTAATAGCCAGTAAACATCTGCACCATGAGAAAATTTATACATCCCGCTTACAAAATACAGCCCATTCTTCTTCAAAAGCAAGCGAGGATTTGTGCCGAAATCCGGGATCAAACCAGGGACCTTTAGATCTTCAGTCTAACGCTCTCCCAACTGAGCTATTTCGGCATGCAAGAAAAAGCTGCTAACAAATCTACACGGAACGGGGAAACCTGTTTAATAGCGAGTAAACAGCTGCACCATGAGAATATTTAAACATCCGGCTTACAAAGTACAGCCCATTTTTCTTCAAAAGGAAGCGAGCATTTGTGCCGAAAACCGGTATCGAACCAGGGACCTTTAGATCTTCAGTCTAACGCTCTCCCAACTGAGCTATTTCGGCATGCAAGAAAATGCTGCTAGCAAGTCTACATGGGATAGGGAAGCCTTTTTAATAGCCAGTAAAATGCTGAACCATGGGAATATTTAAACATCCGGCTTACAAAATACAACCCATTCTTCTTCAAAAGCAAGCGAGGACTTGTGCCGAAACCCGGGATCGAACTAGGGACCTTTAGATCTTCAGTCTAACGCTCTCCCAACTGAGCTATTTCGGCATGCAAGAAAATGCAGCTAGCAAGTCTACATGGGATGGGGAAGCCTGTTTAATAGCCAGTAAACATCTGCACCATGAGAAAATTTTTTTTTTTTCAAAATCCAATGTTTATTAAGATTTTCAACATTTTCCATGGGAAGGGAAAAAGGGAAGGGATACAGAAAGAAAGAAGGGGGGGACGGGGGTGGGGGAGGGACAATCGAGAATACGCATGACATCATACAGGCAATTGAGCCATAAAAGAGCGTTAAGGTAACAGTAACAACAAAATGATTACAGTAAAAGGTGCAGAGTAGGGCCAAGCAGGGCTCGGCTCCAAGCACATAAAGCCCCAGTGGTGGCGAGCAACGGACATCAAAACAGGTGCCAGGCCGGGAATACCAGGCCACAGAGCCTACGGAACGTGTCGAGACAGATAGGACAACCAGTAAAACCAAGTCGATGTATACACCTCACGTTGCCGCGCAGATGTGGCAGAGAGATCTTCCAGCTCCCTGATCCCCTCAACCCTGGCCTCCCACTCCCGGATGGTCGGAGGGCAGGTGCTCTTCCAGTGTAAGGGGATGAGACTCTTGGCCGCATCAAGTAGATGGCGGACCACAGACTTTTTATAACCGGAGACAGGGAGCGAGGTGTGATGCAGCAACATATGGAGAGGCTGAAAAGGCGGAGGGGAATCAGAGAGCTCCGAGAGTATCCGGTGGATCTCCCTCCAGAACCCCTGTATCCCGGGGCAGTCCCACCAGATATGCAGCATGGTGCCCACGCCCACGCCACACCGCCAGCAGCTGTCAGAAGTATGTGGGAACATAGAATGTAGCCTCTGGGGCGTACGATACCAATGCGACAAGAGTTTGTAATTCGTCTCTTGCGTTTTAGTAGCCTTAGAACTCTTGTGCGTAAAAATAAAAATTTTCTCCCAGTCCGCGTCAGAGAGTCGTGTGTCGCATACGGTCTCCCATGTCTCACAGAAAGAAGGTCTCGTGGAAAGGGGAGTATTGAGCAAGAAGGAATAAAGCGATGAGACAGCCCTCGCAGGAGGACGTTCCCCAACGCACCATCCCTCAAAAATCGTCAGGTCCCTATGTAGGCCACGGTAAGTAGGAAGTGAGGAGATGTAATGCACAACCTGGTGATATGTGAAGCGCTCCGTCCAGGTAAGTGGAACTCCCGGCCGCAGCGCCTCCAACGGCACAACCCCACCAGCACCCAGCAGAGCCCGAATCCGAAGCGGCGGGGGAAGTCCCAAGAACTCCAACCTCGCCCAATCACGACCCGGGGCGAAATCAGGATTGCCCCACAGAGGTAGCAGGGGCGAAGGCGACGTGGTCAACCGAGCTCCCAGCGCCGTGGCCTTCCACACCGCCAAAGTTGGCGAGAGGAACGGGTGTCGGCCCACCCCCAAACCGGCTCTAGGACCCCACACTGCGTGCAGCACACTACTACGCAACTCTCCTAGCTCCAAAGCAACCCAAGGCTTTGCGGTCGGACCCACTATGTTCCATTCAATGACCCGCAAGAGGTGTGCGGCTTGATAGTATTTGTAAAAGTCAGGCAACGCAAGACCACCCGCGGATTTGGGTCGAGTAAGCTGCGAAAACCTCTGCCTGGGGCTCCCATTACCCCAAATAAAGCGAATCACAGCAGAGCGGAGAGCATCAAAGAAGTCATGAGGTACCCGGAGCGGGAGCGTCTGGAATAGGTACAACACCCGTGGAAGTAGGTTCATCTTAACAGCGTTAACTCGGCCCACCCAAGAAATATACAAGGGCGACCACCGTTTAAGGTCCGCCGAGAGCGTCGACAAGAGAGGGAGAAAGTTCTCCCGAAAAAGCCCGTCCACAGTAGGCGTTAACCAGATACCCAGATATTTCATCCTCCGGGTGCACCAGCGAAAGGGGAAACTAGTAGTTAGCGTCTGGACAAGCTGCGGGGGGACAGACACGTTTAAAATCTCAGATTTGGAGTAATTAATCTTGAGGTTGGAGAGTTCGCCATAGGAGCGAAATTCAGCCAGTATGTTGGGCAGCGTGACCACGGGATTCTCAACCACAAAGAGGAGGTCATCTGCATAGGCAGCAACCTTGTGCTGCACTCCATCAACCCCGAACCCCACGATATCAGGATTAGAGCGTATAGCTTCCAGGAAGGGCTCGAGAGACAGCGCAAACAACAGAGGGGAGAGGGGGCAGCCCTGTCTCGTGCCATTCCCAATAAGTACCGGTGGGGAGAGAGCACCGTTAACACGGACACGGGCCGTGGGCTCAGCGTACAGAGCCCTAATCCACATCAACATGAGGGGGCCCAAACCCTGATATTGTAACGTAGTGTGTAGGAACGTCCAATCCACCCTGTCGAAAGCTTTCTCGGCGTCGGTGGAAAGGAACAGAACCTGACGGGAGCCCGCAGTCGCCCTGTGTATGATGTTCAAAAGCCGGACAGTGTTGTCCCGAGCCTCCCTCCCAGGGACAAACCCCGCTTGGTCCGGGTGGACCAATTGCGGAAGAAACCGTGCCAACCGTAGCGCCAGCGCCTTGGCAAAAAGTTTCAGGTCAGCGTTCAGCAAAGATATGGGCCGATAACTCTGAGGTAAGCAGGGATCCTTGCCCTCCTTGGGTATGACGGTGATTGTCGCCGCCAGGGTCTGAGGGGCGAGGCGATGACTCTCTCGAAGAGAGTTCACAGCCGAGAGCAGACGAGGGAGCAACAGATCCGAGAAGGTTTTATAATAACCCAGAGGCAAGCCGTCCGGACCCGGACACTTCCCCTTTGGCGTAGCCCGTAAAGCCAGGGACAGCTCCTCGACAGAAAGAGGCTCCTCAAGCGCAGCCGCCTGTTCCCGGCTAAGTCTACGTTTAACATGTCGCGTCAGGTATTGGTGGAGACGCTCGTTCGCAGAGTGTGGGGCCACCCGGGACCCCCCTGGACATAACCCATAGAGGGAAGAGTAGTAGGCGTGGAACGCCTCCACTATCTTAGAAGGGAAGGGCGACACGGCCCCCGCGGCCGTGCGAATTTTATGGATGTGAGTAGCCCGTTTCAGGGGGTTAATCATTTTGGCCAACAGTTTGCCGCACTTGTTGCCGTGTTCCTGAAAGAATTTCTGGCTGTACAGGGAGGCCCGTCGATACCGCGAATTCAACAAGTCACTAAGTTGACCCCGCAAGGCCACAAGTTCATGATAGTCGTCGTCCGTCAGGGATTGTTTATGAATAGTCTCCAGGTGCATAATGCGCCCAGTAAGCCTATCAATCTCCCGAGAGCGAGCCTTCTTCCGCCGCGAACCCTGCTGAATAAAGAATCCCCGTATCACGCTCTTATGAGCCTCCCAGAGGACCGGGGGGGCCGTCTCCTGCCTATCATTCTCAGCAAAGTATCTCTCCAACTCCAGCTTCGTCTGGGACACTAGAGCATCGTCAAGCAGGAAAGAGTCGTTGAGTCGCCACGTCCACTCCCTAGGCCTGTACAAAGGCGAGTCCAAAGTCATGAAAACCGGTGAGTGGTCCGACCATGTCATCGGGAGAATGGAGCTAGTCCGTAAAAGGTCAAGATGGGGCTGAGCAAGAAAAATATAGTCTAGGCGGGAGTAACAGTTGTGTGGTGAGGAGTAGAACGTGTAGTCGCGGTCAGCTGGGTGTAAGGAACGCCAACAATCGACAAGGCGGAGGTTCGCCAAGGAGCCGCGTATAGAACGCAACTGGCTCAGGGGAGAACAGCTGGATCCCGACGAGGTATCCACCTCGGGGCAGAGGGGGACATTTAAATCGCCACCCAGTATCAATACACCCTCTTGAAAGTCAGCAAGGGAGGTGAGAATGGAGCGCAGGGCAGCATGCTGGCCCCTATTCGGGAGATAAACACTGGCAAAGGTAAACATGACCTCCGCCAGCCGGCCCTTAACAAAGGTGTATCTACCCGACGCGTCTAGTAAAGTAGCTTTGAGGACGAAGGGGACCGAACGGGCAATCAAGACAGCCGTGCCCTTAGACTTGGCCTCTACATTGTTGCTAAAGTATCCCGTGGGAAAGTGCGAGTCCCTGAAAATAGGTGCCCGGCCCTCCTTAAAGTGTGTTTCCTGCAACAAGACAATAGACGCGTTATGGCATCGAAATTCCCGAAGTGCCCTAGAACGTTTCTCAGGGATATTCAGCCCCTTAGCGTTAACAGAGTAGACCGTCAGGGGGGCCGGACGGTAAGCCATGTCGGAAGGCAATGAACTCAACGTCCCAGACAGGGAGGGCGAGAAAAGGAGGATAGGGCGCAGGGGGGTGTGGAGGGAGGTCGGTAAGAAGGAGGGAAGGAAACCGCAGGAAAGGAGGGAAAGGGCAAAAGTAATGTGGGGTGAAAGTGTCAGTTACCGGGCAGAACCTGTGACCCAGAGGGGGATGACAGGAACCCCAGAGAGAGGGGGAGTGACACCAGAGCCCCGTGGGGAAGTGAGAGTAGCAACCGAAGAAGAATGTGTCGCAACAATAACTACGTTGCGAGCTGTATCTAGATAAGAGCAGTACGGAACGGTCCGCCACCCGCTCCGTGACGTAAATAATATAGAAAAAACACCAAAAACAAATAACAATCGGTCAATGTAATGCGATGTAAGGCAGTAGAGCCAAATGAGAAATAACAGACAACCAATAAGTGCCCCGACAGGAGAATCAGGCAACCAGGCATGGACAGCCAAGACCCCGCACCCGGCGTCGAGGGACAGTGAAGACCCAAGGGCCAACCTCAGTAGGGCCACAAATATGCACACATGCATATATAGATATAAATTAAAAGAAAGGAAAAAAAAATAAAATAAATAAATAAATAAATAAAAAACACAACACAACACAACATATGAAGTAAATAACAGCGATACGGGAGAAAGCATTGCCAAGGGTATACGGATACAATTAGTAATCGATGAATGCCTCACAGTTATTATTCCTTTTAAGCGTCAGCTTTAGTGTTTCCCTAAATCTTAATACCCTATCAGTAATCGGCAGACTGAGTAAATTCCACACTAGGTCACAGATTCGAGATTCATGGCAGAAAGATCTAAATGTGATGTGCATAAGCAAAGCCTGCATGGTAGGGTAATTCAAATGTAAATTCAGTGACTTACAAGCAGCAGACAGACTTGCCCTAGCAGGAGATGAGCTGAATAGCTTGCAGACATGGCTGGTTGTTTTGTAGGAGAATAAAGGGCATTTCAACTAATAAACTCAGCCTACAACTGCCCCAAAACAGTAAGTACACATGGGGCTCAGCAGCTATTACCAAGCCTGCGTGCCAGAAGCATAACAAAATGCAGAAGCCACTGACACCCTCTAATAGAGTTGTCATTGGTTGCAAACCCCCTACGAACACAACCCTGCCAGACCAGTTGACCTTGAAGCATCAATCTGTTTGCCCTGGGTATTGCCCTGAATAGTCACAGTAGATAGAGAGCGATTCCAGAATGGGCACATGCAGTTATAGGCAGACTAACCAGCTGTATATGGCCCTCATTGGCTAAGGCACGCATTACACAGGGAATGGAAAGGAGTTGCAGAAGTGTGGCATACTCTACATAAAGAATGCAGAACATATCGTTAAGAAATGTAGTCATAAGTAACCTTATGATTAACTGCGTTTTAGACCATTAAACATGTTGGCTTAGGGTCCCGAAAAACCTGAGTTTGCCCTTGAAGGCTGGGTGAGCACACTGGTGACCCTTGTGGAAGGTATTGGTGGGTATGCTACATACACCGCAAGGGAAGCCCCTGCCAGTGGGGAGCCGTACAGCACCCCGCCGCAGAACACAGCAGCCTCGGACAGCGTGCAACATAAATCAATAAAATAACAAAGATAGAGAAAAATAAACAAACAAAAATAAATATAAATAAAAAAAAAAACAAAAACAACGGCTCACGTGGGCCATGCGGACAACACGGCACGGAGAGTAAGTCCCAGGCAGTCCCGGAGAAAGCCCCAGAGAGAAAGCGAGGACGTCCGTAAGCGAAGCGGGTGCAGCATAGCAGCACTCGGCGTCGGGCCACGTAGAGGCATCGGCGAAGTCGGAGCACTCCACCTAAGGCTGAACCGGAACGTCATCCACCGCAGCCCGACGGGGGGGTCCAGCCTGTCGGCGTCCATTCACCCCGGAGGCAGATCGGCGTGGTCCAGGTCCTGGGTCCCAGCTGAGCCAGTCCTCAACGGCGATCTCCGGCAGCCCCAGAGCCTGTAGGAAGGGAGGCACATCCGCAGGAGTCCGCACCGTCTCCGCAGCAGAGCCCCTGCGCACCGTCAGCGCAAAGGGATATCCCCATCTATAGGGGATCCCACGCTCCTGCAGGACCGCCGTGACAGGCCGCAGAGCCCTGCGAGCCTGGAGCGTGAAGCGGGACAGGTCCTGGAAGAGGGAAATCTGGTGCCCGTCAAATGACCAGAATCGCTGGGTCCTGGCTTTCTGCATAATCTCCTCCTTTTGGACGAAGCTGTGCAGACAGCAGATAATATCCCGCGGAGGATCCCCAGGGCCGCCAC
>VKOC01048280.1:0-31740 GCA_009364415.1 Spea multiplicata | reverse complement strand
ATATACCAATCCACACATACACCAATCCACACATATATACCAATCCACACATATACCAATCCACAGATTCCACACATACCAATCCACTCTCACTGTCACTCTTACTGAATAATTTCCTACCTTTCCTCTTTTCTTCTTTTCTTCCTACAGCAGTCAGCTACTTTTCTTCCTCTTCGCTCCTCTTCTTCTGTCTTCTTCCGGGTCAGAGGGCACTGTGGGCGCGGCTTCAGTGCTGTGCGCCGAGATCTGACAACAAACCCCGGCGCACAGCAGCAGTTGCCGCGCGGTTTGCAAGGGAGCAGTATCGGAGGTCTTTAACAGACCTCCGGCTCCCTTGAGTGATTTTAAGCCTCCGATACCGCTCCCTTGCGAGTCTGCTCCTCCAGCGGCGGACATTACTGTCTGTCTCTGGAGGGGTGCCGGGTGCCGGCAAGTTGGCACCCCCCTGATGAGCGGCACCCGGTGCGGACTGCCCCCCCCCCGCTCCCCGCTAGGTACGCTACTGGATTTTGTCATAATTAGGGGTAGAACAGGCCTTCCATACCCCTTATCATCCTCAGAGTAGTGGGAAGGTAGGGAGATTAAATGAGGCCATTAAAAATAAGATTCAGAAGGCAATGGCAGAGACAGGGAAACCCTGGCTACAATGTTTACCATTAGCATTAATTTCTATCAGATATAGTCCTCAAAAGAGCACAGGGATGTCTCCATTTGAGATTCTGTTTGGTAGTGCTCCAAGGATAGGACTGTATTTTCCCCAGTTATTAACTATGCAGCATGGTAGTATGACAGCCTATGTTCAAGCATTACAGAAAAGACTTGATGTGATATATAAACATGTGTTTGGTTCTATTCCAGACCCAGATGTAAATGATTCTACTCATGAATTGCAGCCAGGAGATCTTTCATAATAAAGAAACATACAAGAAAAAGTATTGAACCCAGTATTTGACGGTCCCTGACAGGTGCTGTTAACAACCTCTACACCGGTACTGCTGGAGGGAAAATTGAGTTGGATACACTACAGCCATTGCAAGAGAGTCAAAGCACCTGGGGATAAAGTTGAGACGCAATTATGAATCGAACAGTCTATTCTGCAACTGTAATCATTTTTGGAGTTCAATGGATTTTCTATGTTTTCACTACCGGTTTACTGTATTTAGAAACTACGCTGAAGAATCCTGCAGGAGTGACCCTGGCTAGGGCTGAGCGGGATCTGTCTGAATCATGTGATAGTGATATGTTGTTACCAGAAACTAATATGTGGATATATCTCACGAAGACCACTGGTCTCCCTGCTCCAACAGTTAATAGTCCGTACGAGGGGGTGGCGATTTTGATCCATAAGTCAGTGCCCTTCCAACTTCTTGACATCTGGAGGGATGGGGAGGGTAGAGGTTTGTTTATCAAGGGTTTTATAGGTCAACAGAAGGTTACCCTAGCCAATGCGTATGCTCCTAATAGGAATCAGGTTCCTTTCCTTCGCTCCCTATTGTCCCGACTGGCAGACTATCAGGAGGGCCTTACCGTTTTTGGGGGTGATTTAAACTTGGTCTTGGATCCTGGTAAGGATTGTTCTACTGGGAGCTCATGTATCCCCTTTACTCAGATAAAGAAGGTGAAACGCTGTTTGCATGTCTCTCAACTAATTGATTCTTGGAGGGCTCTCCACCCCTCCGGGCGCGATTATACGTTTTACTCGGCACCTCATAACCGTTATACTCGAATTGATGCTTTATTTATCTCGCATTATCACTTACCCCTCCTACATTCCTCCACCATTGGGATCCAAATAGTAGGGGATCATGCCCCCGTCCACATGATCATTAAGTTCCCAACACTCTCTGGGAAAGAATGGCATTGGCGGCGTAATGACAATTTACTGAATGTTCCCACTGAGCTGCCCGGACTGTCTTCACACCTGATCTCCTACTTTGACATTAACAATACCCCTGACGTCTCCTTTCCCACAGTGTGGGAGGCGCACAAGGCAGTGATGAGGGGCCATTTTATTCAGCTGGGGGCCAAATTTAAGAGATTGCAATATGGTAGGATCCGGGCTCTGTCTAATTCGATTTCCCAATTGGAATTGCTACACAAAGCGATCCCTACCTCCTCTGTGCAGGTCCAGTTAGACACACTGCGGCTACAACTGTCTGATCTCCTTGACTCTAAATGTCAGAGAGATTACCTATCTACCCGACGGCTTTTCTACGAGATGGGGAATAAGCCGGGGAGGTTGCTGGCTAGGGCTTTGAGGGCTAAACGGGCCTCTGGCTTTATCCCTAAGATTCGTGACGCTCGTGGTAAACTACATTATACAACACAAGCAATCTCCAGATGTTTTCGAGATTATTATCGCGAACTGTATAATTTGCCCGCGGCAGATCACCACGGGCGCTCTTGTGACTCCCAACTGGGATCTTATTTAGACAAATTCCTCCATCGGAAGCTTAGAGAAAAAAGTGCCCTATTGAGCATCTGTGGGGCATCCTCAAATGGAAGGTGGGGGAGTGCAAGGTCTCTAACATCCGCCAACTCTGTGATGTTGTCATGTAGGAGTGGAAGAGGACTCCAGTGGCATCCTATGAAGCTCTGGTGAACTCCATGCCCAAGAGGGCTAACGCTGTGTTGGAAAATTATGGTGGCCACACAAAATATTGACACTTTGTGCCCAATGTGGACATTTCCACTTTGGGGTGTACACACTTTTGTGTTGAGTTATTTTGAGGGGACAGCAAATTTACACTGTTATGCAGGCTTTACATTGTATCAGAGTGTCATTTCTTTAGTGTTGTCACATAAAAAGATACAATAAAATATTTACAGAAATGTGAGGGGTGTACTCACTTTTGTGAGATACTGTACGCTTTGACTGTTTGGATGACAGGTAATTTCTCCTAGATTTTGTTAGTCTTTTTGATCGGTGTGGCAAACCAAAGTGCTTCGTTTAGCCGCTGTCATTAAAGGCTACGTGCCCTGGACTCCTGGGCAACATGTCAAAATTCCAAGTTGAAAAACTGTATTGTGCATACCCCAACTGTGGCTTTTTTGCCCCAAGCAACCCAACAAATCCATGCATAAGTGGTATCACTGTTCTCAAGAGATGTTGTTGAACACATATTGGGGTATTGTTTGACCAGGATATATACCAGGAGTTTACCATACCTGAAGTACAAAGTTCAAAGTACAAAGTACAAAGTACAGGTGTCTGCCGCCATACATTATATGGCAGTTGAAATTTGGGAGAGGGCACGCACAAGGCCTCTGTCAAATCTGTGAAAGTAAACCAAAAGATACATAGATAGACCTGCACATTTAAGAGAATAACAGAAAATAAACAAAGAATAAACAGAAAGTAGATCTTTCTGTATTCGGTTATTTGTTTGTTTGTTACGGACAGAAGGGGACCGATGTTCATAGAAATACCAGTACAATACAAATTAAGAATAAGACACATGTTCCCTGCTATTTCTCCTTCTTTTTGTATATATATATATAATAAAGTAGACAATAAAAAGTATTAAAAAGAATATTAAAAAAAAATAGCAATACTCTAACTGTTCTTTTTACCCCATAACTTGCAAAGAAGAAGAAGAAAAACATAAAAAATATTGGATATTTCTAAACTCAAAACAAATATTAGAATCTATTTAGCAGTTTTTTACATTAGCTTTTGTAGAGGAGTAAAATAAGTGAAGATGCAAGGAGCAGGTCATTGTTGGATCTTAGAGGGCGGGCTGGAGTATATTTGCTGATGAGGGAGGATAGGTAGGGGGGAGTGGTGTTAGTGCTTTGTAGGATAGAGAGAGTATTTTGAATTTAATTCTACTATGGATGGGGAGCTGTCACGCTCTACCCAGGCTGCCGGGCTGCATGTCTTTTGTTTCCCTATCTTGCTGTGGTCCATTTTTGGATTTATGTATGTTCTGTCCTGAACCTCTGATTCCTTGATTCCAGTCTTGCTCTTTGCTTCAGCTCTGTTTCCTTTATGTGCCCCACCTGTGTGCTTGTCTTAGTCTGCAGTCTACAGGTATGTCTCTCTGATATGTGTATAGATTCAATGTTCAGTTTCCATAGGCAGGCTTTAGCGTTAGAACCCACCATCATTGGAGTACTTTGGCATAGTGGTGGGCTAAGCATACTATGGCCATAAGATGTGACGGAATCTCCAATAGTTATCATATAGTCCTACGCTAGTTCCTGTATTTATGTGTGTCAGTCTGTGATGTAACCTGTGGGCTGTCCTGTATCCCCGGTAGAGGGGTGTCCTGTCTTGAATCTCCGGTAGAGGGGTGTCCTGTCTTGAATCCCCGGTAGAGGGGTGTCCTGTCTTGAATCCCTGTAGAGGGGTGTCCTGTCCTGTATCCCCCGTAGAGGGGTGTCCTGTATCCCCCGTAGAGGGGTGTCCTGTTCATGTCAGATCTTGAGTATTCCTTGTCTTGTTCCCTGTTGTGCCCTGTATTATGTATTTTTTGTTTGGTTATGTTTCTTGCTTGGTCCCCTGCTCCTTGCTCTGTCACCCTTGCTTGCTTGCTATGTTTCTCCTGTACTCTGCTTAGCTTCCATACTTCCAGCCTGCAGCATCCTGCACATGATTCCAGTGCTATGTCTCATGCAGGATATCTCCAAGTTCTGCTCTGTTCTGTCATCATCCGCTGCTATGTCAGGGTGCTGGTATGGTGCTGCACAACCGTAGATGCCCATCGGGACTGTGCTGTCACCCTGCACCAGGCCCTGTCCAACTCCGCTACTGCACCGTTACTCCTGAACACAATCATTGGGCGCTATGGGTCTTTACAGTCATCTGTATGGACCCGGTTTGTGACAGGAGCCAGTGGAGGGATTCTTCATATGAATGGGCTATGGAGTAGGGTGGCAAGACGGAAGCCTTTTCTTACAAAGAAAAACATCCAAGGCCAGCTGAAGTTTGCAAAAACAAACAATCAAGACCCCCAAAAGCATGTGGGAAAATGTGCTATGGTCTAATGAAACCAAGGTTGAACTTTTTGGCCATAATTCCAAAAGGTATGTTTGGCCCAAAAACAACACTGCACATCACCCAAAGAACACCATACCCAAAGTGAAGCATGGTGTTGGCAGCATCATGCTTTGGGGCTGTTTTTCTCTAGCTGGAACCGGGGCCTTAGTCAGGGTGGAGGGAATTATGAACAGTTCCAAATACCAGGCAATTTTGGCGCAAAACCTTCAGGCATCCATTAGGAAGCTGAAGATGAAGAGGAAGTTCACCTTTCGGCATGACAACGGCCCAAAGCACACATCCACAAATCCACAAAAGCATGGCTTCACCAGAACAAGATTAACATTTTGGAATGGCCCAGCCAGATCCCAGACCTGAATCCAGATTGATTGATGTAATAAAATCAAAAGGTGCTTCAACAAACTATTAGTTTAAGGGTGTGCACACTTATGCAACCAGGTCATTGTGAGTTTTCTTTTCTTGTTTTTTTCCTCCCTCAAAGCTTGTTTTGCAATTGAATTATTTATGTTATAGGTCACATTAAAGGAGGAAAAAGTTCTGACATTATTTATCTTTCTCTCATTCTTTAAAATCACAAGAACCTGGCATTTTTAACAGGGATGTGTAGACTTTTTATATCCACTGTATATCTTTCAAATCTTTAATGTAAATGTAAACATTTTTATGTTTACTAAGTAATTATTTTGTAGATTTAAAGGACCGTTGTATTAAGAGAAACAACAAAGAGGTATCAGGAATGGGACAAAATCTGTTCAACTCCTCTTGGATGATTATGCATATAAATGATTAAATACTTCTATTTAGTAGACTTGTGCACGGCAAGCAAAATTGATTCAGATGAAATTTTAATTTAGTTTTTTGCCGCATTAGTTTTCAGGCAACAAATTGTGTTCCCTGGCCGTTCAGCTCAGAAAAATGTGGGGGATTTCTTTAATTTGAAAGCAACATTCAGATGGGCATTCAGATGGAACAGGACCCTGAGTCCCCCCCCCAACTTAGAAAATATTTATCCTCAGATTAAGAAAGGGCATTTAGGCTCAGGGACAGGCAATGGGAATAAAAGGCCAGGCACCAGCAGACAGACACATCCAGCCCAAGACTGACCCCTCAATATTAGAAAAATAACTTCCCTGACTTCTGGATGAAACCTGCTGGATATCAGATCCAGGTTCAAATACTGGCCATGAAGCTCACTGTCCTGTAAGTCCTGACCCGATGGAGAGTAAAACCACACATAAACTCCCTCCCAAAATGCAAGTGCCCCAAATCTCGGAGCGCCACAGTCTCTTCCAAAGCCAGGGCCCATAACCTGTAGGTAGGAGGCTGGCCCACAGAGCCCTTCCAGGAGCCCATGGCATGGAGGCTTCCGTGACTGCTTTACAGAAATATATACTTTGGTTTGTTTGTTTAAAGAGTTGCAATCCCATCATACCTAATGTAAAAATTATACGGCTGTATAAAAAATAATGTACACTTTATAGTATGTTCCCTATAAGTGCTGGGAAAGTATGGAAATTCTATATAAATCTGGTCACGTCACCTAATCTTGTGAGGATTCAGAGAGGAAAATATATAAAAAAATGTTTGTTTGCACTATTTGCAGGAAAGGGGAATAATCGCTGAACCGACATACCACAAAAAAGGTACTTGAGGTACCAAAAACTCCTGGGACTGAATGGTTTAATCTGACTGACAATGATGCAACTTTTGTTATTTTGGCTAGTAGTACATATCAGTCCTTAATCCCTACCCTCCTACACACAGTCCCTTCCCACTAACCTCATCAAGGAGCGTCAAAACGGCTTGTAATGGCACCAAAACAACTTGGATTGGTGGCTACATTTGGCAACGAATGGACAAATCCTAAGAAAATGTCTGCATTTTTTCAATTTGTGCAGTTTCGTTGGGGATTGTCCTCGTCATGAGACAAATGCATGAAACGGGTAATTTTTGTTAAAAACAAGTTTCTTTGAACTTGAATGCTCAAGTTTATTATTTAATGTTGTAATGAAGCCATTACCTAAAATAAATTAGGTAGATCATACCTAATGCCTATCTGTCATCTCTTACTGGATGGCCTCTCACCACCTCAAGATAAATATGTCTGAGAAGACTGAGCTACTTCTAATCCCTCCCTCTAACTCTATTCCCCTCTCTGACCTTTCTATCACTGTTGACGGTGCCACTATCTCTCCATCACCACATGTCCGCTGCCTCGGAGTGACCCTAGACTCTAACCTATCTTTTATCCCTCACATCAAATCACTCTCTAAATCTTGCCACTTCCAACTGTGTAACATTTCCAAAATTTCCTTTCCTGGCTGTCAGTACCACAAAACAACTAATCCACTTCCTCTTAATCTCCCGTCTAGACTACTGCAACAACCTACTAACTGGCTCCGGAGAGCAGTCACAAGTGATATAGCCAGAGATTTTGCTGCTTGCAAGGTGGTGGCACCCATTAAAAAATAAACAAGTTCTCAAGAGGGTCTCTCCAGACCCTACTGAGAACTCCAAGGTCTTGCATTCAACCATGCAAGTCAATGGAGCCCAGCTTACCAATCACATGTAAAAATAATTAACCAGTGATTAAATTATAAGGGGAACCATTTAGTTTCAACAAAATGTAAGAAAAGTTATATATATATATATATGCAAAAAAGTATTTTTATGAGCAAGTCCTAAAATTAGCGCCATATCTACACAACAATATTGGCATGAAAAGAGTTAAAATACTGTCAACTGTCAAATATCCATTGGGTGTCTAGCTTTCAAAAATGTATAGTCAAAGATCATCAAAGATGCAAGGCGCAAAAAAATATTACAGCAAAGTTTGAGAAAGGCTGGTAGTAGCATTAATGCTTGGGAATAGTTAAAGTACTAGAGTTTGAAATACCTTGAGGTATCTAGTTATCAAACATATACTGATGGGGCTTGATGGGGTAAAATTCCGTTGGCAGGCTTCAATAACCGGTTATGCAAAAAATGGTTTTGAAATAGCAATATGCTTTTTTATAGTAAATTAGATGATAAGATCAAAATAATGGTATCTAATATGTAACTTGTGTGGATACAGTAAATTAGACAGAAGAAAATTAGAGATAAGCATTATCACAGTAGAAATGCTAAAATAGCCATTGTCATAAAGGGTACAAAAAATAAAAAACACCTCTGTCTTTAAGAGGCTAATAATATTTATTAGTACAAAAGAGATTTTTTTTCCATGAACAAACTGAAGAAATTGAAAGACGGAAAGCATAAAATGAAATCTGCTATGTTCACTTAGTTGTTTAGCGTAATAATTAAACGGAAAATTGCATACAACCATGCATTTCCTGATGCACCAGGAAAAGGGTATTGACAGAATATCATTACAATGAAGTAATTAATCTTCAGGAGATTTTCTCGTCAGTTAAACCATTGGATAATGAATACACCTGAGTGTACATTACAATGTACAATGCATAAATTAAAAGAATACCAGAGAGATTCCTCTTCTGTGACCCTTTACATAAACCACAGCTCTGATGTCTGATTCCATCTTTAAAATGGAACTCCTACAATTTTTAAAAACTGCCAGCGTCAAATTACATTTTTCCGCCCCTTAAGGATGAAGGTGCTTTTTTATTCTTTTGTACCCTTCGTCATAATGACTTTTTTCATTTACTGTACCCACACAAGTTATATACACTGCTCCAAAAATTAAAGGGAACACTAAGATTACACATCCTAGATCTGAATGAATGAACTAATCGTATGACATACTTTCGTCTTTACATAGCTGAATGTGCTGACAACAAAATCACACAAAAATTCTCAATGGAAATCAAATTTATCAACCCATGGAGTTCTGGATATGGAGTCACACTCAAAATCAAAATGGAAAACCACACTACAGGCTGATCCAACTTTGATGTAATGTCCTTAAAACAAGTCAAAATGAGGCTCAGTAGTGTGTGTGGCCTCCACGTGCCCATATGACCTCCCTACAACGCCTGGGCATGCTCCTGATGAGGTTGCTGATGGTCTCCTGAGGGATGTCCACCCAGACCGGGACTAAAGCATCCGCCAACTCCTGGACAGTCTGTAATGCAACGTGGCGTTGGTGGAAGGAGCGAGACATGTCCCAGATGTGCTTAATCATATTCAGGTCTGGGGAATGAGCGGGCCAGTCCATAGCATCAATGCTTTCCTCTTGCAGGAACTGCTGACACACTCCAGCCACATTAGGTCTAGCATTGTCTTGCATTAGGAGGAACCCAGGGCCAACCGCACCAGCAAATGGTCTCACAAGGGGTCTGAAGATCTCATCTCGGTACCTAATGGCAGTCAGGCTACCTATGGCAAGCACATGGAGGGCTGTGCAGCCACCCAAAGAAATGCCACCCCACACCATTACTGACCCACCGCCAAACCGGTCATGCTGGAGGATGTTGCAGGCAGCAGAACGTTCTCCACGGCGTTTCCAGACTCTGTCATGTCTGTCAAATGTGCTCAGTGTGAACCTGCTTTCATTTGTGAAGAGCACAGGGCGCCAGTGGCGAATATGCCAATCTTGGTGTTCTATGGCAAATGCCAAACGTCCTGCACGGTGTTGGGATGTAAGCACAACCCCCACCTGTGGACGTCGGGCCCTCATACCACCCTCATGGAGTCTGTTTCTGACCGTTTGATGGACACATGCACATTTGTGGCCTGCTGGAGGTCATTTTGCAGGGCTCTGGCAGTGCTCCTCCTGCTCCTCCTTGCACAAAGGCGGAGGTAGCGGTCCTGCTGCTGGGTTGTTGCCCTCCTACGACCTCCTCCACGTCTCCTGATGTACTGGCCTGTCTCCTTTTAGCGCCTCCATGCTCTGGACACTACGCTGACAGACACAGCAAACCTTCTTGCCACAGCTCGCATTGATGTGCCATCCTGGATGAGCTGCACTACCTGAGCCACTTGTGTGGGTTGTAGACTCGTCTCATGCTACCACTAGAGTGAAAGCACCACCAGCATTCAAAAGTGACCAAAACATCAGCCAGGAAGCATAGGAACTGAGAAGTGGTCTGTGGTCACCACCTGCAGAACCACTCCTTTATTGGGGGTGTCTTGCTAAATGCCTATAATTTCCACCTGTTGTCTGTTCTATTTGCACAACAGCATGTGAAATTGATTGTCCATCAGTGTTGCTTCCTGAGTGGACAGTGTGATTTCACAGAAGTGTGATTGACTTTGAGTTACATTGTGTTGTTTAAGTGTTCCCTTTATTATTTTGAGCAGTATATAAAATTATATATATATTATTATATATATATATAATTTTTTTTTATAGGATAAGAATGCCTTTCTTTAAATATCATTATTTTGATCCTATTATATAATTTGCTATAGAAAAAGATATAAAATAGGGTGAAAAACTGAAAAAGGATTTTCTTTTATTTGAAAAATCATTTTTACTCATCTAAAAAAACTAATGAGTTTAGAAACACCCCATGTTTTTATGGTTTTTTTTCTTTTTTGCAAGTTAAAGAGCAATAAGTACAAGTAGCTATTTCAAAGCCACTTTTTCCAAATCCGGTCATACTTACTCTATTTGGGACATCTTTTGAAGCTGGTAAGTTCAATTTACCCCTATCAAACCATATATGTTTGAAAACTAGATGCCCCAAGGTATGGATTTACAGCTTATGATATTTGTCACTGTCGAACAACACCCTATAGCGCAGATCTTCCCCGACTGTCAGAGAGAATTCCCCGCACAATTACGGACCACCTTAGGAGCTGCACCATTTTGTCCTAAAGTAAAGGACAGCACTGTTTGCATGTGCTTTAATATGCAATAATTAAATATGTTAACAACTTTAGTACTTATCTGTAGAGCTGCAGTAAAATGCGCTGTGGTCCTGTTTTCATGCTGGTTGGCTGCTTATAGCAAAAAGGTACTAACATTAAAATAGAGACGCTTTCTGTGCATTGTGGTCGGTTACTGTTGTGGGCTGGGGTGTGGTATGTAGAGTTTCCCTTTAGAGTGGTAGTTTTATTCAGTATACAAATTAACTATTAACTGTACCTCTAATTATTACTGATTGCTTAATGCATCGTTGCAGTTTAGATTATTTTGACAAACAAAACAGATCACTTTTTGTTAATTGCCTTCTTAGATCAAGCCAGAATGTGAAGAAATGTTTCTTTTGAAATAACTTAAAATCCAAGTCTGCATTTAAATAGGACCCAATCATGAATTGCAAATTGCTATAGAATTTAACATGGCTTTGTTGATAGCTTGCTTAAAACATAATTGTCTTACAAATAGTATGCATACTTGACTGAGTGCCTTTTTTGCTGTATTTGAAAAAAAAATTATCTTGTTCATGTGTTTAAATTAACAATCAGGAAATAAAATAGACTTGTTCGAAAAGAAAGACTTGAACTAACTATTAATTTTGTGCTTAGTTAAACTATTGATTGTTTCATCTGTTTGGAAAACCTCAAATAATACATTTCACCTTTCTTCACAATTAACATGCTGTTTGTTTTTAAGGGAAATATAGCTTACTCATTTGACAATACACTTCAAAAGGTACTGGACAGTGCTGTTGGATCATTCATGCCTAGGCTGGTAGTTATGGGCATAGCAGCAGTTAACTAATTGGCAGGTGCAATATTGTTGCAGTGCAACATTTTTCAGTGGTGTCGACAGGGGGGCCAGAGGGGCCCTACATCATGCTGTGCCCCCCAATTGGAACGTCATATTTTTTTTGCAGCCGTGAGGGAGGAGAGACAGGGACGCCAAGCAGTCTCCCAGGAACAAGTTTTTACCAACCACTCGGCACCCATCACTGTCCTCCGCGAGGCCGGCATTTCATGCTGTGAAGCAGCACGCACCGCAGCAGAGGCCTCGCGCTCCCACCGCAGGACTTCTGTAAGGTGGGTGAGGGGGAGAGTGTAGATAGTGAGAAAAGAGGGGAGAGAGGGTAGATAGTGAGAAAAATGAGAGAGGGGTAAATAGTGAGAAAGGAGGGTAGTACGAATATTTAAATAAAGAGTAAGAATGAGTACGAATTGTCTGAATGAGTGAGAGTATGAATTAACGTCTGGAAGAATTGTGTGAATGAGTGAGAGAATTAATAAATTTGTAAGAATGCATTAATAAATATGTGTAAATGATGTCTGTGAAAGAGTGAGAGAATAAATTGTGTGAATGAATTATGTGAATGAAAGTGTGAATTAGTGAGTGATTGTACAAGTGTTTGTGTATCAAAGATGCCACAAGCAGGGTGTTTAAGCCTTGTGGATCAAGATGGCACAGACAGGGTGTTTATGGGAAAAAGATGGCACAGGTAGCATACTTATGGGAAAAGATGTCATACGCTGGGTTGTTTGGGGATAAAGTTGACTCATGCTGGGCTGTTTGGGGACAGAGATGACAAGTGTTATGTGTGTTATTCTGTTGATCCATATCTGTTATGCTATGTTTCCATACATTATTGTATACCTACAAATACAGGGTTTGTATGTCTTATTCAGTTGATCTATACATGCGTGTGCTGTTTACATGTGTTATTTATTTGATTTATACCTGAATTACAGAGAGTAAGTAAAAGAGAGGTATGCCTTACTGAATGAGGGGACAAAGGGACTGTGGGGATGATTACTGGGGGACAGCTGGTGAATCATTATGCAGGGGAGGGCTGGCAGCCTAAGGCCTGGGGGGCAAGTCTAGTCAAGTGGCCCATTGCGCCACGGAATCAACCCACCATCTATGCCCATCTTTTCCTGATTTTCTAACGCATATTGATGTAATATGATGGGATTGGGAGTACATCAGTACACAAAATATGCGTTAGAAAATCAGGAAAAGATGGGCATCACACACGGGATACCTGAAGCCACAATTTAGTGCCACTAATCCTTTTTACAAAAATATGCAGATTGATATAGATTAAATAAGCCAAAAACTTTACTTTTCCTCAGTGAGTCAAAATTCCAATTTGAAGAATGCACACCTCGTACAAAGGGCCTTTTAGTCCTCGAACAACCTAACAAACCCATGCATGTGGGGTATCACTGCGCTCAGGAGATGTTGCGGAACACATATTGGGGTGTTGTTTGACATATTCCAGGTGAGGTAAATTAACACCTGGAGTACAACGTGTGTGAAAAAGATACAAAACTTTTTTCCTACCATAAAGTTTGACAAAGGCTGATGGTAGAACTAGTGCATGGAAATGGTTAAATACCAGCATTTCAAATACCTTGGGGTGTCTAGTTTTTAAAAATACATGGTTTGATGGGGTAAATTGTATTGGCCGGCTTCAAAAATACCTGAAACACCACATGGGGCAGAATGACCAGCTTTGGGAAAAAATGGTTTTGAAATAGCAAAACGCTACTGGTTACGTATTGCCCCATAACGTGCAGAAAAAAAAGCAAAAAAAACATAAAAACATTGGGTAGTTTTTGCAGATGAGTAAAATATATTTTTTTAAAAACTGAGAAAAAGTTCTTTTTTAACAGGAAATCAACATATTATATCATTTGTATAGTAAATTAGATGTTATGATAATAATAATGGTATCTAAAGAAAGCCCTGTTTGTCCTGAAGAAAATAATATATAATATGTGTGGGAGCACAAAATGAGAAAGAGGAAAATTACAGCTGTTGTCCCAAAATGTACTACGAGTAACAGTCTTGTCATTAAGGAGTTAAATAGATGAGGCATATAGAACCTTCTCTGTTTCTTATAACAGATACTTGGTTTGGAAGTCCATCCATTTGTTTTAACTTAGTAAGAACGTATATTCACCTTCGATTGGATACCTTGTTGTGGCACATAAGCTTATATACTTTGGCTAAAATGCAGTACTAAACCCTCATGTTTATTCCATATAAATTATTATGCTTATACTTATATTTTTTATAATACCCTAGCTGTATAGTACTATCAAAAGATTCAAAGGAAAATGTATAATATTCTCAAGCTGCAGAGGGCTGCAAGTGCTGTTTTAATGATTATATTTATTATAACAGAGATCAACAGTTTGATAAATGGCATATTGTTAAAATACCTGTCATTATATATATTGCCTAACTGAGATAGGTTTTGACAAGTTTATAAATATTCATATGTTGACCTGTTCGACATGCTTTTCTTGGCTTACTTCCCCTAGGAATTAGAGTGACAATTATAATGTTTTACATCTACGCAAGTGATCCAATTGTTCGTAATTTACTGATCTTGTATCTGTCAACAGTTCTTAAGTGCACAATTACTTTTAGTACCAAATTCATTTGATGGGAGTGGTATCAAGAATAAATGTAATATAGTTAATTGTTGATGACTGAAACAATGTACAATCAATTTAAAAGGTTACTTATTTTACATGCTTAAAAGTACAGAGCTAAGTTACAGAACAATTTTTGGCTTTTCACACAGCAAACTTTAACTTGGTTTAGGGTTTAGTTCTTGTTTTGTTTACATATCAGAGATAGAGTAAGATAAATTGATAATTTGAAGGAAAAAAATAAAGCCCTAAAGCTAAAAGCACATTAGCAGCATAACCAGGGATCCCAAAACCTGAAAGGAACATACCAAGACATTCAATCAAATGTATTCCTGATTGACACAGTGGAAGAATTGGTCAAGCTATCCGCTCGTAATATGGGGCTTTCAGGAGAGCAATATGGCTTAGGTCCTGGAACGCTGATTCCGCATCAAAATCTTCACTATGTGATCTACCATTTGAAAGAAAGAAGCTTTTTGGTTCTCCACTGGAAGAGCTTTTGAAACAGATGTCAGACACTAAGATGTCAAACCTAAATGGAATCATAGATATCCCTACAATAGGCAAAGATATTCCAGGCCATCGGATATGTCTTCTTTTCAGAGGCAAAATAAAGAGTCTAGATTTCAACCTAAAGCTACAGGACAAGAAAGGGCGAGACGATTCTAACAAAGTGGGAGGTCGCCTTCAGATGTTTCGGGAAATAGGGTTCCATACTTCCAGCAACCCATGGATACGTCACATAATATCGGAAGGCTACACTATAAGGTTTTGCGACCCCCCACGCAATTATTTGCTAGTCTCCTCATACCCATCTTTGGAAAAGAATGCAGCGCTAGTCATGGCAGCATCGAAATGCCTCAAGCAGGGAGTTATAGAAAGCATTCCAAAGAAACATCTATTTCAGGGAGTTTACTCTCGCTTGTTCCTGGTCCCAAAGCCAGATAGCTCTTTCTGTCCTGTACTAGATCTGAAGTCCGTCAATCAATATATTCCATATCAACAATTCCGTATGGAAACCATCTCTTCGGTTACTCAAATTATTCAGAGAGGGCTTCTCTAGACCTCCAGGACGCTTACCTACACGTGCCAATAGCAGAAAAGTCAAGGAGATTTCTAAGATTTGCAGTAAATACAAACAAAGATTTACATAACTTTCAATTAAAGGAGCTGAGATTGAGAGGAATAGCTGTTGTTCCATATCTGGACAACTGGCTGATAAAAGCTTCATCCTCTGCCCAACTTTTAACAGATCTTCAAGAGACAATCACTCTTCTCAAAGACCACGGTTGGATTTTAAACGTAGCTAAGTCACACTTAAATCCGACCACAGAGATCAAGTTTCTGGGGTTTCTGGTAGACTCAATGTCTCTACGTCTGTACCTTCCAGAAGACAAAGCCAAATGCATTCGGCTAAGTAGCAGAAGGGCAATGAGCATATTGGGATTAATGACTTCCACCATTCCTGCGGTAGCCTGGGCACAGGCAAGAATGAGGCCTCTGCAATGGCACGTTCTGTCCCACTGGTCCAGAAAAGACGAGGACCTAGACCAGAACATTCTTATATCACAGGAAATACTTAAACAACTAGAGTGGTGGAAGGTCAAAAGAAATTTGACAAGCTGGCTGTCATTCCAGCCCAAGCACTGGCTGAAAGTTAGCACGGACGCGTCCAAAACTGGTTGGGGAGCTCATTCCCAGTCTCACACAGCACAAGGGAAGTGGTCAGCGCAGGAAGCAGGTCAATCCTCGAATTTCAGGGAGCTAAATGCAGTCTTCAAGGCTCTGGTATTCTTCAAACCGTGGATATCGGGCAAGGCGGTGAAGATTCAATCCGACAACGCCACAACAGTAGCCTATATCAACAGACAACGAGGTACGAGAGTAATCAGTCTTCAAAATCTATGCACCAGAATCATGCTATGGGCACAAGGGAATCTAGAAGCTGTCTCAGCAGTCCACATCAGAGGTCAGAACAATGTACTTGCAGACGAACTCAGCAGAAAGAGATGCTCCCAAGCAGAATGGTCCCTACACCCGACTATTTTTCAAATGTTGGTGGCAAAAGTAGGCCTGCCAGAAGTGGATCTCATGGCGACGAGACTGAATCGGAAAGTGTCCCTTTTTGCCTTCCTCTACAGAATGGACTACCCTCCTTTTCTGGATGGTCTGGAGATCAAGTCGCAATTCAATCTGGCATACATCTTTCCTCCGATATCTATGATTCCTCGAGTCTTACCCAAGATCAAGATGAACAAGGTAAGAGTGCTGGCTGTTCTCCCATTCTGGCCAAATCAGAGCTGGTTTTCAGACCTTTGCCAACTTTCGGTAACTTATTGGGAACTTCAGTAATCTCCAGACATTTTGGAGAACAAGGGGATCCCACTACACACTCTTCTAATGTTCAGATTGACAGCTTGGCTGCTGCAAGGCTGATCCTGAAAAGGAAAGGTATAGACCCAGTCATTACTAATCTCCTCTTGGGTTCTGTAAAACTATCTACAGCAAAAATGTATCTAAGAACCAGGAGAAAATTTTTTGAATGGGGTCGGTCTCAAGGACTGCAGACTTCTCCTCCGTCCATTCCGGTCATTCTTCCATTTTTGAATATGGGATTTGAAGGGGGCCTCAAGGTCGCAACGCTTAAAGGTCAGATTTCAGCTCTCAGCCATTTTTTGCTTATCGATCTAGCATCGGATCGTTTCATCCAGAGATTTTTTAAGGCCATCACAATTAAAAGACCTCTGGTTATATCATTTTTTCCACCATGGGATCTCACCGTGGTGCTTAAGGCTCTGTGTTTGGCTCCTTTTGAGCCTCTTCAGGAGGTTTCACTTAAATTCCTCTCCATGAAAACGGCATTTGTGGTAGGTATTGTCACGAACTGGGTCCAAACATGACTGAAAGATGACTGAAAGGACCCAGCGGGCCCAAAGATTGTATGCAGGAGTTACGGTGCAGTAGTGGAGTTGGACAGGGCCTGGTTGCAGGGTGACCGCACTCACCTGGGTGTTGAGTATCTAGGGTTGTGCAGCCAAACCCCAGTGCCCTGATATAGCAGCGGATGTAGTCCAGAACAAAGTGAAATCCTGCAGGCACCCAGGATTATATTTTGTTCCATTGGTTGGTCCTCTTGTCTTGCGGTCGCCGATAAGTGCAGTTATAGGGAAAGGGGGAGCTTAACGCCTTCTCTCTTTTAAAGTGTTTATCCTGGGGAAGAGAGCAAGCCCCCCGGTACTGCCACTATACTTGGGAAACGAGAATTTACGGTAGGTAAAAATTACTGGTTCTGTTTGAGTGGCTATGTGCCAGAATGCATCAAAAGAGTTTTGTGAGGAGTCTAAACCATCAGGTAGAATGGAAGTTGCGGATTCCAATCGTCATGATTTCCATATGCAGAATTGAAACACAGACATTTGTTCACTGTACACAAAGTAGAAACATTTAACTAGCTAATTGTATTTTTTTTAATGAAACGTACATCAGAAAGTAAATACACTACTATCACATTGCATTACCTGACAGTCAATTTGGGACAGCCCTGTTTCAAGAAAATAATCCCCCATGGCGCCAACTTCAGTAAATAGAAAACAGTTCTTCTCATTATTTAAATTGCTCGGGCTCTCTTTTATATTTCCTGCCATCAAACTCTTTCAGAAATGAAAATAGTTTGGATTTTGTTCATTATAATTAAAAAGAGAATAGTGTCAGCAATAACTTCTCTTTTGCCCCTCTGGAAATTATGCTTACTGCTTAGTACAAAACATCTTAAACTTACAATTTCAAATGAAACAGAAGTCAGCCACATGAAATCGTGTTAACAGTCTCTCTACAGAAGCTTCTTTGTTCTGCAGTTTTATCTTAAATCAGAAATGCATATTTGCAAAATATAGACGCTATAGAGTGACATGTTTGACAATGACTCCTAAAGCCACCCAAAAGGTTACTGAATAAATCAAAATGTTATCTGATCATAATAATGTACATGTTTTGAAAAAATATTGCTTTTATCTTAAACTTACTATATCAAAGGGTTAACACTGTACAGTTTGAGGGGTCATACCAGACTTGAGAACATTTTCAGCTACTTCAAAAGTAGTTTGAGTCCCATTTTGAGTTATGCATGTGCTTCTTAAGTATAATTCCACTTTATGGTGCCACAGAGAATATCATCCAATCTTCCTTGATGATGATTGCTTTCCTTCAAAAAGGACAGGCTTTTTGGTAGCTGCTATCTCTGAAAATTTCTGTGGGAAAAGATAAGGTAATCCATGCTGTGACACTAAACAGAGAAAGGTTAGTCCCAATAAGGAGATAACAGTAATGTAACATGGCAGGTTTCAGTAATGTTCTATATGCACATTATCTCTCTCTAGGTATGTGAATGTGCATTATAGTAAAAGTTAACTAATGCTATATAGCACTTTAAAGAAAAAAACAGTCTTATAAAGCTGAGCCATATATCGCCTTAATGCATTTAGGAGATAACTGATGTTCAAACAGCCTCTGTCACAATATTCTCAAGAGCAAGAATGCATGACAGACAATTCATGAAGTGGGCGCTGCTTTTGGTTGGCAACAACAAGCTTATATTTTTAAAACAAATCTGACCAATTTTTGTTATCACATTAATTTGTTTGAATCTCCATTGTGCACAATTAATGAAATAAATGTACACTAGAGTAAAAAATTGCTTCGTAAATATCCCTACAATTATTGAAAGGTAAAAAATTACTTAGTAGATTTTTTTGTACAGGAACTTAAACAATTTGTCTATGAAACATCACTAAACATGTACATACATTGCAGTACCCTACATTTTCAGGCAGTGTGCCAAGTGAGTTAAAAAGGTCACAAATGACATCCCTTGATTAATATGTTATGAAAGGTTTATACAAGCAATTATATGTTGTGTTTAATTATTGTTAAATTTATTACTGCAGTATGAAAGGTGCCAATATGATTATTGTTTCTTTTTGCAACAGGCCTATGGAAATACAATCCTCTGTTGTTTGAGCCAGAATCATCTAATGCTTGGGGTTGTGCATGCAACAAGGACAAGCATCTTAAAAATATGTATACAGTTATTCACAAAGAAAAGCTATGAAGTACATTTGCTTCTTAAAGAATATTCGGTCATGTTTTACATTTTTATGTATTTTAAAGTTTTGAATTGTGAGTAAGGGAAAAGACGGTTTATGAACCCAGGACAAAATTACCATCTGAGAAATTAGTGACATTTTCATTTAATGTCATTAAATTGTTAATTGGATTTTGCATTTCATTTCACTTTTTTACTCTTATGTAAATATGACTATAAACCTTCTTAGGCATGCCTTTTGGCATCTGAGATGTGTTCTTTTCATCTCAAACTGGTTTTTAATGTCTTTAACTTGGAAAGCACAAACTGAGCTTTTGACTGTACACAAAAAAGTAAATCAGGATAAATCTAAGCTGGTCATTATATTACATTAATGAGACAATGCAATTATAAAATCCCATAAATTAATTCCCTCTACTACTCCAACCCCAGAATTCTAATTTTACAGCGAGATTAACTGTTTGAACCATGCTAAGAACAGCCGTGAAATAAAGTATTATTGAAAAGCATTTAAGATTCTACATGAATAGTCATTAAAGTAGAACTCCCACCAAGTATTTGTATATTTATATTTTTTTTATATGTGTTCTACTTCTGTCATTTTAGCCCAATCTACTAGGCAAACATCCTGACTCCTTATCATACACCTGTAGTAAATATTATAGTCTGCCAAGCTAGACATTCACATAATAAAAATGAGATAAAAGCAGGGTTCTGTCTGTGCTAACATAAGGTATTATTGTATACAGCCCTGCAGGGCCGGCAATACAATGAAGCCGAGTGGGGCTTTTGAAGCGCTTTTCCAGCATTACAAGCCGGCACCGTGGCAGAGCAGGGAGACTCGCCGCAGGACTGTTTAAAGGTAAGTACCGGGGGGAGTTTAGATAATGGTGTCGGCGAAGTTTAAAATGCCGCCCCCCCCGGCGTCGGCAGGGGGGGCGGCAATTAAAACTTCGCCCCAGGCGGCATTAAGTCTTGGGCCGGCCCTGCAGCACTGTATTTCATGCTCAAGAAGAAAAATATTTCCCCTTAAAATATATGAAGAATAAGCTATGCAGGTGTTCAAAGATTCAAATCTTACAGAGCTTCGAATCATTCAGAGAATATCACTGACACCCTGCATTTATAAATAAATACATTAATAATCTTCATTGCCCCCAGGATTTAGATTCCCCTTTGCGCACCTTTACCTCTAACTGCACCTTAAGTTAACCCTCAGTCGTCAGCATCAAATTAACGCTAAAGACCCCATTAACGATAACTGCTCCTAAATTAACCCTAAATACCCCATTAACCATAATTGCCCCTAACTTAACCCTAAACACCCTATCAACCATAACTGCCCCTAAATTAACCTTAAAGACCCCATCAACCATAACGGCCCCTAAATGAATTGCATGTACTCCAGATAAATTACCTAATAAATTGGTATGATTAATGGAGTCTTTAGGGACCAGTAGGGGCCAAAAAAAGAAAAAAAACTGATAAACTGTATTTGCTTGAAAATAAGACAAGGTTTTTTCAGAGCAAATGCTCTGAAAAATACCCCTCATCTTATATTCAAGGTCATTTTATAATCTGACCTCAAATAGAGGTCTGACTATAAGACTAAGATCCAGATCCCCTGCCGCGCTGCAGGGGACATGGATCCTCCTCTCTGGCACCCGGTGAGCATTTGGGCGTTGCTGCCAGGGCTTCTTTGACCATTCGGCGCTCAGTCATAGAAGCCCCAGCGGAAGTGCCGGGTAGCAGCAGAGGTTGTCTACGCACATTGCACAGACATTCACTGACTGCCCCCACTAGACGCCAGGGAGTCTGAAGCACGGGGCACAAGTCAGAACCTTGAGCATAAGTGGTGGAAACGTCCCTAGGAATAGTCAGCACATTAGCCAGGCCAGAGTTCCATAGCCACGGCTGGGTAAACCCCGGTCTTAAAGATTGGTAATAAAACCAGGGTTTCCAAATGAGTTCCCTCTCTGTAACCACCACCAAGTGTTGTCGACCACAAGCATAGTGTAACCCCAAAAGAGCAATGTGGTGGGACAACAGGTGTCTGTAGTGGCACAGTTCTAATGGTCGGTGAGCATCTCCGTGGTTTCTAGCCTGCTGCACAGTTCCATCGATTTGCGGCTAGGTCCTGTTCAGACGTATGGAACCTTTTTTGGCCATGTAGAGCCCCCATAGCCGGCTAGTTCATGGGAGTTTGGTAAGGGCAGGCCAGGGCAGATGGGGTTTGCCGTTCACCCTGTGCCCCACAATGAGCACAGGGTGACTTAGACCAAAGAGGAGGCTGGGCAGGCAGGCAAGGAGCCTCCCCAGAAATGCATCAGTATCACCCTGCATACTCAGCCTTAGGGGGTTACCGTGATAATGATTATTCAAGGAGACACACTTGAAAAATGGGATATTCGTAAATACTGTGAGAAACAGTGTTTCTTACATTTTCAAGCGATGGATGAATATAAGAAGAATGTGGTCATAACAGACAAAAATTTTGCTTTTTAATCTTTTTGCTGTAAATGACAACCAAGACTGAGCAGTGGAGAACATGAAGAAGCAAAAAACAAGAACTGTGGAAAAAGAGACAAAGAAGTTAGGGAGACATTGAGCAAGAAGGTGTGTGAGAAAGTGTGACCGAGGGTGACAGACAGTGAGTGTGGAAAACAGAATTCAAAGAAAATTTGGAGCTTTCCGTTTAGTTTTCCTTTGTTACATTCGTACAAATTAACAAAATTGACAAAACAACTTCCTTACATTATATCTAAGCCTCTGACCCTCTAGTTTTAGACAAGAATTCTTGTTCTAACATTGCTCCTCCTTTTAAATAAGCTTCCTACTATGTTAAATCCCTTTATTTAAGTGTTTCTATTGCATGCCCCTTTCTTTCCTCCAAGCTATGCACATTAAGATCCTTTAACCCTTCCTGATAATTTTTGTCCTGCAAACCACTTACCATTTTGTAGCTCTCCTGTGTCAAAAAAATACATTGACTTAGTTTGACAGTATCTTCATGTAGTAAAACCGCACTGTTTCTGATTATGAAAATCGTTTACTAGATTTTTACCAATCCTATTGTTTAGCATGGTTTCCATTAATTTGCCAACTACTGGTGTAAGGCTTACTGGTCTATAGTTAGCCAAGTCTTCCCTTCTATCTTTTTTGTGCAATGGTACTACGGTTGCCAACTTCCCTTCTTCTGGAACTACCCCTGTCATTAGTAACTGGTTAAATAGCTCTGATAGCAGTTTTGCCATGACATGTCAAAGCTCTTTTAATAATTTTGGATTTATCCCATCAGGTCCAATAGATTTGTCAGGTTTACCTTTTGAGAGTTCAAACTGAACTGTTTCCACTGTAAATACAGCTGTTTCACATGTCATCTTATTTCTCTTGGCTAACAATGGTCCCTCAGCTTTACTTTCCTCTGTAAAACAGAAGTATTATTTAGGCAGCGGGCTAGATCTTTATCCTCATTTATAAAATTCCCTTTGTTTGTCTTTAGTTTAATTATTTCTGGTTTGTGTTTTCTTCTCTAACTTATATATCTCAAAATGTTAACCTGGCAATTTTCTCTTCATTGTGTGCTTTGGCACATCTAATAATGTGCATCGCCTCCGTAAGCTTACCTTTATATTTGCTCCTATCTTCCTCATTTTGAGTCTGTTTATATTTCCTAAACACTTGCTTCGTCTCATTCAACATATTTGCCACATCGCCGAAGTACCACAGTGGCTTCCTTTTTATTTTATTCTTCCTAACAAGTGTAATGCAATGTTCTGCTGCATTTAACAGGACATCTCTTAAATAGTTCCATTTCTCATGGACTCCATCTAAAGATGTCCAGACCATCAGAAATCAAGTCTCCATTTGTAAATACCAAATGCAACCCAGCCTCTTTCCTTGTTGGCTCCTCTACCAACTGCTTAAGACACAGACCCTATACGGAATTTAGGATGGCTCTACTCCTGGCTGACCCATTTCTTGAAGTAGCAGATTATCAAGCTCCTCTGATAATGCATACAACTACTTTGTTACAAACCTCTAACCAAATTCTAGGTTCCCTTTATTACTTATATAATAATTACCTTTAAACAATTTTACAGAAAGGGCAACCCTCCCCCCTTATTTGGCATCTCTCTATCTTTTCGATAACATGTATCCTGGTATGACAACATGCCAGTCATTTTGCTTATTGTACCAGTTTTCTGTAACTTCACCTAAATACACATTATCACTTGTTACCAATGCAATAAGTGCAGGGATCTTATTCCCTAAACCACAGGCTTCCCAAAGCTAAGCCCTGCCCTGAATAAACTATTTACCCCTTTAATGCTTTCTTCACCCCCACACTTTCCCCCCAGTATTGCATCCCCCTTATCATTGAGATGAGTCTATAGCTGACTGCAAAGTCTGCCCAGTTCTCTAAAAACCCAAATAACTCCTTCCTACACCACTTTCGCAGATGCCCATTCACCTTCCCGCTGCCTCCTATTCCTGAAAAGTCCTTTCCCTAAGTTTGTCCCACCTACCATAGACTTTGTTATTAGTTCCAAAATGGACTATGACTGCTGGATCATCACCAGGCCAACAATCTGTCCAGGAGACAATAAACTGTTTGGAATTCTGGGTTTTAGTGGATTACCCAACTTACTTTTCTAATAATTGAGTCCCCTACCACTGCAAACCGTCTAGCATTCCTAGCCTTTTTTTCTCCATTTACACTAGACAGGCTACTCACCTAGCCTCCTCTAGTAATACCAGAGCTCATCTCCTTAGCATCCTCACACAACCTGGCAAACACCTCTTAATTATAGAATTTAGGTTGACAATTTTTCCAGGAGTGGATGTCACCCCAAGGTCAGACCATGCAATGCTCAGAGAAATTGCAAAAAACTGTTACATCTCACACTCTACTTGGCTTGGTTAACATGTTAAATGTTAAAGTTCATGACAGTACAATTAGAAAAAGATTGAACAAGTAATGGCTGAGGTATAAACAAATGCCCGCAAGCCTCAATGAACTGAAACAACATTGTAAAGAAGAGTGGCCCTAAATTACTCCACAACGATGTGAGAGACTGATAAAGTCATACAGAAATTATTATTTAAAGGTATTGCTGCTAAAGGTGGTTTTACAAGCTACTAAATGTACTTAGTTTTTCACATATAACTTCTCCATTTTGGCTTTATTTTTGTTGAATCAATCATGACATAAGCATAAAATGTCATTGTTAGGCCTACTAAGGAACAGATGATCGCTATAATGGCTTTATATTTAAAACCATAGAAGAGGGTGTACTTTCTTTTTCACAGAACAAAAATCCTACTTGAGCTGGCAAGTTAATCTATTTCCTAATTAAACTAAAATACTTTGTTGCTGTTTTATACCTTTTTTTTATGATTATGACTGTTGACTTTGGACCAGGCTTACTTTTTCTATGGTTATTGCAAACTTGATTACACCCCTGTCCTGTATTCCTGATACAACCATTAGTTACTGCAGTTGACTGCCATTCACCCCTGCCACATCTATGTAAAGTAAAGACTCTCATCTATGGAAAGTAAAGACTGCTGTAGACAGCCATCTATAGCCGAAAGAGCATTTAAATATATCCATAGACAGGGCAGGCCCAAGACTTAATGCCGCCTGGGGCGAAGTTTAAAATGCCGCCCCCAACGCCGGGGGGGGGGTTATTTTAAGCTTCGCCGACGCCATTATCTACCCCCCCGGTACTTACTTTAAACAGTCCTGCGGCGAGTCTCCCTGCTCTGCCACGGTGCCGGCTTGTAATGCTGAGCACCGGAAATTGACGTCACTTCCGTCATTTTACCATATAAGTCATAAAAGTATGTACCAAAATATCTGTTATGTCTTTTAGCATTTAAAAAAATATTTTTATTGATTTAACCCCTTAAATCCCCTATAGACGTACCGGTACGTCCAAAAAACGCATCCCAAAAATCCCCTATGGACGTACCGATACGTACCGGGAGGGGAGTGAGAAACCATGTCTCTTACCCCCCTCCCATCCTGGATGAGAAAGAAAAAAACGGGTTATTTTTAAAAATAATAATAAAAAACTTTAAAATAATATATAAATAATAATAAAATATAAATTGAGCTAAGTGATGGTCTCACTGCGCATTAATAACATGTTCAGGGAGGACCTTAACCATTTTTTTTGTAAAGATAAAAAAATATCGTAAAAAAATAAAAATAAAATAAATAAAATTTTGAAAACATATATAAAAAAGATAATAATAATAAACAATTAAAAAACCTTACATCCTATTGCCCTAGCATAACATCTACCCAATATAACCCTCCAAACCCGTTACACCATAAGTATAAAAATTCTACAAAAAATGTACACCTTATAGTATGTTAGGTATTTCTGAAATCAGGACACCTGAATTGATAAACTTGGAGGGGATTTTCCATCACTTTACCTAATTTTCAGAGGGGATATTTAAAAAAAAAAGGTATTTTTTTCTAATTTTTGCTAGTTTTTACTAGATTTCTCATTCTAAATTTTCAGCTAATCAACTTCAGTATCAAAAGAAAGCTCTATCCCTCCTTGAAAAAACAATATATAATTTACATGGGTACACTATTCAGGAAAGAGAATAATCGCTGAACCAACATATCGTAAAAATGGCAAAATTGCTCTGGGACTCGAGGTACCAAAAACCCCTGGGATTGAAGGGGTTAAGTTTAGCATAAACAAATCAAATAATACAAAACATTCCAAATACATTCAAGGATGCTTGGATATAAGTATCTTGCACAATACACAAATTGACCAGTGATGTTCGTCGAGGAATAGTGACGTTCAGTGTAATCTTCAGGTGCTGGGGGGGTATTTGCTGACATGATTTCATGGTGCTTTGAATTACATCATCACACTCTAGATGCAGGAAATGGGTCTGCCAACATACCATCCCTATTTTGTGATGTTCATAGTGTATAATGGGCTTAATAATTTTGTAGATATGAAAGTGTTCAGGGCCTTATGAGAATTAGATCTTAAAAGTGTGTCCAGTGGGTCTTCCCAATCTGACTGTGTCAAAAGTTGAAATTGTTTCCGCATAAAACTTTGAACCTGAAAGAACGCAAACCAAAGTATTTGAACATCTGGAAATTTAAGCCTGCACTTGTCTAGTGTTTGGTATATGTGATGTAACATCTGCGAAGGAAGCTTATATCGTATTCCCAAATTTGCCCATGTAGGCATATGTAGCTTCTCCATAAGGAGAAATAAGGAGTACTGCCATTGCGCTCCAATAGTGTATGCCAATGGGAGATTCCGCAAAAAAACTCATGTGATAGATGATTAAGTGGTGTTTGTAACAGGACAGGAATGTAATATGGAGGTTAGAGGGTTTTAAGATGATTGACAAGTAATTTTCACTTAATCAGAGTGTTAAGGCTGTCAGCATTTCATGAACAAATGCGTGTTATGAGTGGTGATTGTAATGCTAGTAAATATGGTTAAAGGTAGAGGTTTTACTACCGACCATCCGCCGCCATCTCCACACGCCGACACCACTCGGAACCGCTCATCTTCACCAAAGAAACTTCGCCGAGACTGGACAGTTCAATCGAAGACCTGAATCTCCGCTGCATTTGTCCTTCTCATCCTCATCTCCGTTTGGACTGGTAGTCCTAACCAGCTAAGTCGTATCTGACTTTATTTTATGTGTTCTTTCTTTCTTTTTTATTCCACGGTTTATTATTATTATTTCTGGATTTGGTGGTCGCTCTCCCAGAGCCTCTTCTGTTCCACTCTAGCTCTCCAAGTATCCCCGTTGTGCTATCTACTGATTTAGCACATGACCGCTTCTCCATGGTTTCATTGTTCTTGTTTTTTGTTTGTTTTCTGTTTTACATACCATTTTCCTCCATTTTATTATGTGATGGCACATTATGCCTTTTTCTTACATAGGGCACGACTGCCCAGTGTTTTAACTTGCTCTGAGGGGTGGCGTCTCCCCGCGGGCGCAGGCTGTCCACTAGATTTAATTTTCTGCACGTATATTTCCTCCTCCACTCGACATGGCTACGCTTAACTTGCTTTCTTTGAATGTTAAGGGGCTTAATTCTCCCCACAAACGTAGGATGCTATGGGAGGAGGCTAAAGCCTCTAAGGCTGACATTATATGTGCTCAGGAAACCCACTTAAAAAAAGGTCCACATTCTCCTAATCTCTTCTCTAAAACGTTTACCTTACAATACCACTCAACGGCTGCCACTAAGACAGCTGGAGTATCGATCTTGCTCTCCAAGAGCTTAGCATTTACTCTTCATCATAAACTTGCTGATCCGCGGGGACGCTACCTTATCCTCATTTGCACAATTAACTCTGTAATGTATACTTTAGCCTCTTTTTATGCTCCGAATACTTGTCAATCCTCCTTTTTCCGCTCTTTTTTAGAGAAATTAGATCGTTACAAAACGGGCCAGTTAATTCTTTGCGGTGACCTTAACTCCCCTCTTGATTTGTCCCTTGACACTTCAACGACACGACAGACTTCCCACACAAAACACGTCCTTAAAATGAGTTCTGACTTGACTGCCCTACTTCATTCTCACATGCTGTTTGACGCTTGGAGGGTCCTTCACCCGGGGGAGAGAGATTATACCTTCTTCTCCTCCCCGCATAAATCGTACTCCCGTTTGGACTATTTTTTTTTAGATAAACTTTCTCTTCAAAAGGTTCTTTCTTGCCAAATAGGTGTAATCTCTTGGTCGGACCATGCTCCGGTCCTTCTCAGTATTAAGATAGCTCACCCAACCTCGGGCAGGGGGACATGGCGCCTAAATGACACTCTCTTGCAATCTTCCACTCATAAAACACAACTCCAATCTGACCTATCCCAATACTTCCATGACAATCATTCAGATGACGTGCCCATTGAGACAATTTGGAATGCACACAAAGCCGTTATGCGCGGGCGCCTAATAAGCCTTTCGGCTCATGCTAAAAAACAATATACTCTCTCCCGTGAAACCTTACTATATAAATTATACGATTTAGAGATACTTAACAAATTAAACACCTCAGATACTCTCATAAAGGAGATTAAACATACCCGTCAGCAACTTGCGGATCATGATTCCCAACGCACATCTTACATGTTGATGAAGTTGAAACAACGCTTTTATGCCAAAGGCAACAAAGCGGACACACTCTTAGCTAGAAAATTAAGACTTACAGTGGCTTCCTCTAGACCTTCTCACTTAAAAGACCACACGGGTCACTTGATCTCCAACCCCTCCGCTATGGTCGAAGTCTTTGCAGATTTTTACGCCAAATTATATAATATCCGTTCTGACACCTCGACTCACCAACCATCTACTTCAGATATTAATTCCTACTTATCTTCCATCCGCTTACCGACTATCTCCCCTGAGGTTGCTGATAGCATCAATGCTCCCATCGAATTGAGGGAAATTGAGAGAGCGGTGGCCCAACTAAAAACCCACTCGGCACCAGGCCCTGATGGTTTCACTTCTTCCTATTACAAAACTTTTCTCCCCACATTAGGTCCTTATTTGTTAGCCTTATTTCGTTCCTATATGTCTTCAGGCACTATTCCACCTGAGAACTTACGAGCCCATGTGATTACGATACCCAAGCCTGGCAAACCAACCGACTCTTGCTCCAATTACAGACCAATTTCCCTCCTCAATTGTGATCTCAAAATATATGCCAAACTACTTGCCAATAGACTGGCTCCCCTTCTCCCCTCCTTGCTTCATCCGGATCAAGTGGGGTTTGTCTTGGGCAGGCAATCATCAGACAACACCCGTAAATTTATTAATCTTCTCTGGGAAGCGACAAAACACAAATATCCTACCTTATTAGTCTCCTTTGACGCTGAAAAAGCCTTTGATAGGCTTCATTGGCACTATTTAAAAGCGACCCTTAATAAATTTGGCCTCCCCCCCCTTTTTGTTCAAGCTGTTTTTGCCCTGTACTCCAATCCTACTGCTTGTATCTCAATGTTGGGTTTTCTCTCTTCCCCTGTCCAAATCACGAATGGTACGCGTCAGGGATGCCCCCTGTCTCCTCTTCTGTATGCACTTGCGCTTGAACCCCTTGCAGAAAGCATCCGTTCTGACCCTTCCATCAACGGTTTCCCTATCTCGACAGACTATGTCTGCACTTTAGGTTTATTTGCAGACGACATTTTAGCCTCCATCACTTCACCTACTACATCTTTACCGGCTCTCCTCCATCAGTTTGACACATATGCCAAAATATCTTATCATAAAATTAATATTGCTAAAACACAAGCCATCTGCCTTAATATGACGCACGCACAGACTACACAACTCATTTCACAATATCAATTTGATTGGAGGGACTCTTATCTCACCTATTTGGGAATTAAATTACCTAAAAATATCCACTTGCTCAATGAGGTCAATATTGTTTCCATATGGAAACAAATTAAATCTGATATATGACGTTGGAGTCAGTTTGAACTCTCTTGGTTGGGGCGAATCAATGCCCTTAAGATGTCTGCTCTTCCTAAGCTATTATATGTTTTACGTACGGTGCCTGTGGCTCCTCCCCCGATGCTGTTACATTCCATACAAACTTATTTTGTTAATTTCACTAAAATCAAGGGTAAATCACGTATCGCTAACCGAACCCGTTTTGTCCCTAGGCTTCAAGGTGGTCTAGGTATCCCGCATATATTATCTTATCATGAGGCCTGTATATTATCTCAGGCCTTCATGTTTCATTCCACTTCCAACACTCCGGTTTGGGTTACACATGAGGATGCTATCCTCTCGCCCTATACAGTCTCTCAGCTATTATGGACTAAACGCACATACCACCCTCCTCTCCCGGACTTACCTCCCACGACTACCTATATGTTGACCATTTGGACAAAAACCCTCCGACGTTTTCCTTCCCTTGCTAGGTTCTTTTCTTTTACGCCTTTAAAATCATTGGAACTTCTCATTCCTAATTTCACTATACGCAACTGGCTTCGCCCAACACTAAGGACCTTGGGTGACCTATATCACGGTAGTACTTTAGCTTCTTTCAGCCATCTTACTTGCACTCACAACATTTCACATCATGATTTTTTCAAGTACTTACAAATCCGTCATGCCCTTCACACCAAGGTCACCCCAGTGACTCCATCTCCCCTTATTCTACACCCGATCTTAAAACTATTTAGGTCGGCTCCGAGTATTAAGGGAGCAATTTCATGTTGGTACTCCCTTTTGCTTTCCAGGTTTACTAGCACTAAATTATCTCATATGCTGGCATGGGAGAGGGAGCTGCAGACCACATTTCCTCTAGAATCCTGGTTAGAAGCTGAATCAATGATGCAGGGTGTTTCCCGTTGTTTGAACCATCTGGAACTCCACAAGAAACTTAGCTGTCGTTGGTACCTGACGCCGGTCCGCCTTTCCTTTATGGTCGCTGGTTACTCCAGATCTTGTTGGAGAGGCTGTGGCCAAGATGGCACAATGTTACACATGTGGTGGTCTTGTCCTATATTAATTTCATTGTGGAGGAAGATATTTTCCATTATCAGCTCCCTACTTCACATTAGATTAGACCCTCTCCCGGAAACTGCACTACTACATATGTTCCTTGAGACCCCCCCTAGTCCTGTCCGTAAATTGGTCATCCATTTTTTATAGCTGTAAAGTTATGTATTGCACGCTCGTGGAAATCTGCCACCCCTCCACTTTTATCTGAGGTTTTGTCTTGGATAGGCACTGCTCCTTAGAAAAAATCTCACATCAATCCTCTCTTTCCTGTGAACTATATCAAAAAATTTGGTCTCCCTGGCTCAATAATCGTGATACTATTTCCCTTGATGACTAATTCATGCATTTATTTACATTCTGTCCAATACTGTGCTTATTGCTTACAATCCCGCCCGACTTTCTTATGTTTTGTCATACCTTCCTATGTGTTGTACTACCTTTGTATTTGCTCTTTTTACTTACCTCAGCATGTTCAATGGCTCCTACACTCATCGTGAGTGGTCCTACTGTAGGGGTTGACCGCGCTTCGTATTTTACATACTTTCCTCCCGCGCCATCTCCCACTATGCCATGCATTGTATAATGACCAACTCTCGCCGGGTCATTTGAGTGGCTCCTCGCACTGCATGGTAATATGACGATTCTACACCTCACTTGGTTTCTTTATTTTGCCATAAGTTTTAACACATGTGTTGCCTTAACATGTTTCGTTTTGTATTTCCAAAGTTCTTTTTTTTTTTATTATTATTTGGTTAGCCCTTTGGGCATCTAGTTTGCGGTTTGTTCTGTTTAGAAAAACTGAAAAAAGCTTTCATTCGGATTCATCATTTTTCACTCTGTACTGAT
>VKOC01048279.1:0-12032 GCA_009364415.1 Spea multiplicata | reverse complement strand
CCCTAAAATACACAATTCCTGCCTTAGCCTAGCCCTGCTCAGCACTCTAGTCCATTCTGGCCCCCATGGGCTTCAGTATGCACCTAGAAAAAAACCTTGCACGCCGAAGAGTGGAGTGTATATGAGTTACGGAAAGGAGGCGACTGACAAATTAATTAGCCAGTAAAATGTCTGAATCTGAGCAAATTTCCTTCCCTTAACCTCTAAGTACCACTGGGTATGCTTATGAGTGAGAGTAAAAATCACTGTCCACCTCTTGGGAGTCACCAGAATGAGGAATCTGCACACACCAAAGGAACTCAGGTGCTTAAGTGTGCCAGGAAGGGCCAGCTCCCCAGTAGATCAAAATAAATAAAGGCTCCAGGCACTCAAGGGTTCCAGCTCCGGCAGATTTATTAAAGGAAGACAGCAACAACGTTTTAACCTCACAGTGAGGTCTTTATCAAGTTGTAGTCTTGTCCACCTCTTGGAACTCGAAGGATAAAAACATATAGGGGGGGGGAACCCATACCTTTTCAGGACCCATGATCAGCAAAGCCATCGATCCTCATTTCCAGCTTAAGGAAAGGATCCTCCAAGAGATAAATGAACATGCACACTAAGCTTTTTAGAGCCAAAATCTTGACACACAATGGCTCTGCAACATAGATAGATAGATGCAGGGTAATATTAATTTCTGGAAACTACTTCATCTTTATTTTGCATCAGAAAACATGTCTTCCAATTTAATGTTTAACTGTAACGGGTTTTTGGGTAGACCCACCAATATCTCTGTGGTCATTTACCCCAGTTACTTCTTTGTGCTCTGCAGGCCAATCCTGAGCCTCCACTACCTGGGAGTTGGGATACATAACTGCGGCAGTGCCTCCACCCAACGGAGCATCCAGGGTATGGATATGAGCTCCCGCTGGGAACAGCCGAGTGATTAATAAAACTGACACAGGGCTAACTTAAAATTAACTTTGTATTGCACAGCAAAACACTCTGCATAAATGCAACATAAAACATGAAATATAGTAGAATGCAATATACACAATATGAAATATACAATACAAGGTTCACCCACGTACAACAATCACTGCGGCCCACCCTAATCTTCACCCTAGTGGCCGCTGGGTACCTTTAGTTGGTGCGCATAACACAGTTGGGGCCCATGAGTAACTTACTCCACAGTATGGGTTGAATTGTATTGGAAACTTCAGTATGTCAGTGGGACTGGAGATCAAAATCTTTTATTGGTGTGGGGCTAAATTCAGGGTGCCCTGTTGTGGAGACAGGGGGAGAGGTTTTAGGGTTACCACTCCACCATCTGCAATCAGGGCAGTTCAACTTTTAACCTCTTCACTGCCAACTCTGCTGCAAACAGCCCTGTATCTCTGTCTGCTGTCAGATTCTGCCAGGATGCTGCAGCGCTCCTCTGAGCATGGATTTGAAGCAGGCCTCTGTTCCTAGGCCTCTCTCACTCTCCTTCTCTCTCAGCAAAGGTCGTTCGCCTCTGGCATCCAACTCTGAACTCCTCTCCCCAAACTCCCAATGGCCCCTTTTTCACCTCATCCATGTGCTTTGCAGTTCGCCATCTGCTGGTCACTCCATAAGAACTGCAGGTGAGTCAGTGACACAGCAGCCATCACTAAAATCCCTTAAGGGGTTACATAACATTAAAGTTTCTTGTTTCTCAAATGTCCACAACAAAGCAATGACCAAATTCTTTGCAGGTTTCCATGTCAAACATAGCCGGGTCAGAATGAAGAGAAGTAAAAAAAAAGTCAAAACAGAAGATGCATAGCATGGTCAGGACAAGCCTAGTCAAAACTGTAATATCACACCAAAATCAAGGAGGAACAATTCAGGAGCGCCACACCAACCAAGGATGATAATGAAGGTTCACATAGGGCCATCCGGGGGCATGTGATGTCTGACGTGCGACCAGAAGATTGTGAGTTTTTTTTCCTTTTATTTTTTGGATGGCACCTTTCTTTAGGCTTAAAATTAGGATCAATGGTTTCAAATATCATTGGATGGGCTATGAAAAGGTAACTGATCACCTTTCCCCCTATATGTTTTTACACTTTTAAGGAAAGTGGGCAGTGTTTTTTTTTAATTGACTGTTGTTGCCTTAACACATAACCCAAACAAACGACAAATGGTAAGGTGACAACAAAAAATGGCGCCTAGCCTAGTGGCAACCACCCCATAAATACCCTCCATTAACCCCTCAGGTCTAGTGCTACTGATCCCTGGGGGCTCCATGTCCACCCCCTGGCTTCCCAAAGGGGCTTTAAAATGGATTTTTCACGTTTCTTCAAACCGGGGGATTTAAAGGCAGGGAAGGGTAGGATTTTCGTATACCGTATTTGCTCGATTATAAGACGACCCCCCAAAATCTGAATATTAATTTAGGAGAAAAAGCCTGAATATAAGATGACCCTATAGGAAAAGTTTTACCAGTAAATGTTAATTCATGTAAACTATTACATTTTTTAATAAAAGCTATGATTGAGAAAAATATTTTTTTTGTTTTTATTTCCTTGTATTTTCCAACCTGTCCCCCAGTTACGCACATCTGCCCCCAGGCTTGCCACTCCAATATGGCACTGTGGCCCATGATATGCCTTTAACCCTCTATATGCCACTGTGCCCCATGGTATGCTTTTTGACCCCTATGTGCCACTCTGCCTCCAGAAATGCCTTATACCCCTATATCCCATTCTGGCATTTAGGGGGTTAAAATGCATATTATGGGGCAGAGTGGCATATAGGGAGGTATAAGGCATTCCAGGAGGCAGAGTGGCATTAAGGGAGTTAAAAAGCATTGTATAGAGCACTCTGCCTCCAGAAATGCCTTATACCCCTATATCCCATTCTGGCATTTAGGGGGTTAAAAGGCCTATTATGGGGCAGAGTGGCATACAGGGAGGTATAAGGCATTTCAGGAGGCAGAGTGCTCTATTAAATGCCCCTTTAACGCCACTCTGCCTCCTGAAATGCCTATATGCCACTCTGCCCATGGCTACACCTAACTTGCTTTCTTTGAATGTTACGGGGCTTAATTCTCCCCGCAAACGTAAAATGCTATGGGAGGAGGCCAAAGCCTCTAAGGCTGACATTATTTGCGCTCAGGAACCCCACCTTAAAAAAACGTCCACAATCTCCCAATCTCTACTCTAAAACGTTTACCTGGCAATACCACTCAACGGCTGACACTAAGACAGCTGGAGTATCGATCTTGCTCTCCAAGAGCTTAGCATTTACCCTTCACCCCAAACTTGTCGATCCGCGGGGACGATACCTCATCCTCATTTGCACAATTAATTCTTTGATGTATACTTTAGCTTCGTTTTATGCTCCAAATACTTGTCAATCTTCCTTCTTCCGCTCTTTTTTGGAGAAATTAGATCGTTACAAAAAAGGCCAGTTGATTCTTTGCGGTGACCTTAATTCCCCTCTTGATTTTTCCCTCGACACCTCGACGACACGACAGACTTCCCACACGAAACACAGGACTTGACTGCCCTACTTCATTCTTATCAGCTGTTTGACGCTTGGAGGGTTCTTCACCTGGGGAGAGGGATTATACCTTCTTCTCCTCCCCACACAAATCGTATTCCCGTTTGGACAATTTTTTTTTGGATTTTTCTTGCCAAATTGGTGTAATCTCTTGGTCGGACCATGCTCCGGACTTGGCGACTAAATGACACTCTTGCAATCTTCCACTCATAAAACACAACTCCACCTGACCTATCCCAATACTATCATGACAATCTATCAGATGATGTGCCCATTGAGACAATTTGGAATGCACACAAGGCCGTTATTCGCGGACGCGTAATAAGCCTTTCGGCTCATGCTAAAAACAATATACTCTCTCCCGTGAAACCTTATTATATAAATTATATGATTTAGAGACGCTCAACAAACTAAACGCCACAGATTCTCTTATAACAGCGATTAAACATACTCGACAGCAAGTTGCTGATCATGATTCCCAACGCACATCTTACATGCCCCTTGGGCATCTAGTTTGCGTCTTTTTTTTCTTATTTAGAAAATCTGAAAAAAAGATTTCATTCAGATTCATCATTTCTCATTCTGTATTGATTTCATGACATCATACCACACCAGCCCGCAGGCTCACTCGCTTTTATTTCTCGCTAAGGTTCCATTGTATCTTGGCTTGTTTCTTTATGTACCATTGTATCTTATTATGGATTCCTCTGTACTTATTCCGCAACATGTATGGGATCGTTTTCCTCTCTCGACTGCGGACACTAGATGGACTTATTGCTTTGTTCTGATTGTGTCTTCCTCTTTTTTATTTTTATTCTTCTGTCTAAGAATCTGAATAAAAATGTTATTAAAAAAAAAGGAAAGAATGAATGGGGCCATGTATCGTGAGATTTTGAGTGAAAACCTCCTTCCATCAGCAAGGGCATTGAAGATGAAAAGTGGCTGGGTCTCTCAGCATGACAATAATCCTAAACACACCGCTCAGGCAACGAAGGAGTGGCTTCGTAAGAAGCATTTCAAGGTCCTGGAGTGGCCTAGCCAGTCTCCAGATCTCAACCCCATAGAAAACCTTTGAGCGAGAGCCCCAAACATCACTGCTCTAGAGGAGATCTGCATGGAGGAATGGTCCAAAATACCAGCAGCAGTGTGTGAAAACCTTGTGAAGACTTACAGAAAATGTTTGACCTCTGTCATTGCCAACAAAGGGTATATAACAAAGTATTGATATGAACTTTTGTTATTGACCAAATACTTATTTTCCACCATAATTTGCAAATAAATTCTTTAAAAATCAGACAATGTGATTTATGGACTTTGTTGTCTCATTCTGTCTCTCATAGTTGAAGTGTACCTATGGTGAAAATTACAGGCCTCTCTCATCTTTGTAAGTGGGAGAACTTGCACAATTGGTGGCTGACTAAATACTTTTTTGCCCCACTGTAGATCCACTACAAAGTCTACTGTAATGTCTTTCCATGGTTGGTCTGGTAAGGCAAGGGGTTGCAGGAGTCCCGAGGCTTTGGTGGTGGGGTTTTTTGATCGCGCACACACTGAGCAGGAGCGGACTTAATGGTCTATTTCCTTCAGCATAGTCGGCCACCAAAAGTACCGTTGGGCGAGGTCTAAGGTCTGACGGTATCCTCCATGTCCGGATGCAGGAAGATCATGGACAGCGCGGAGCACCGCGCCTCTAGCAAGAAGGGGTACGTAGACCAACCCGTCTTTCATGAATAGGCCATAAGAGGCCCTGCAAGATGCCGTCTCGGGTTCGGAGCATAGGGGTCGCCTGTGTTTGAGAAGGTCGTCCATGAGTGAAGTCTGTAATCCCAAGAGGTATGCTGACTGCAGGATGTTGTCTTGTGTCAAGGAGGTGTCCCCAGCCGGGTCTTGTAATCTGGATAAGGCATCAGCCTTAGTGTTTTTTGTCCCGGGTCTATAGGTGATATGGAGGCGAGTAAACAATAATGCCCATCTGGCTTGTCGAGGGCAGAGTCTCTTGGCTTTACGGAGGTATTCCAAGTTGCGGTGATTGATGAACACGGTGATGGGGTAAAGCTCTCCCTCGAGCAGGTGCCGCCACTCCTCCAAGGCCATTTTGATCGCAAGGAGTTCCCGGTCTATTTGCTCTCCGCCGGGATGAGTCGTTTGTAGAAGTAGAAGACCGGGTGGAGGAGGGCTTGTGCCCCATGGCACTGGGAGAGGACGACACCCACGGCGGTCTCTGATGCATCAACCTCCAAACAATAGGCCCTCTGTGGGTCTGGGAGTACGAGGATGGGCGCCGTGGTGAACTGTTGTTTGAGCATGTCAAACGCCTTTTGTGCGAGTTGTGTCCAATGAAATGTGGTCTGTTTCTTGGTCAGGCTGGTGATGGGGAGCACCAGGCCAGAGAACCCCTTGATGAACCGCCTATAGAAGTTTGCGAACCTGATGAATCTTTGGACGGCTTTGACCAAGTTCGGGACAGGCCATTGTAGTACTGTCATCACCTTCCTTGGGTCCATCTCTATCTTCCCAGGGGTGATTACGTACCCCAGGAACTCCACCCTGGTGGTCTCGAACGTGCACTTGGATAGCTTGGCGTATAAGTGGTTCTGTTGCAGCCGAGTGAGGACTAGTTCAATGTGCTTTCGATGTTCTGTGAGCGAGGAAGAATAGACGAGGATGTCGTCCAGGTAGACCACCACACATGAGTCAATCATGTCTCCGAAGACGTCGTTCAGGAATCGTTGGAACGTGGCTGGTGAGTTACAGAGACCGAACAGCATGACCCGGTATTCGTAATGTCCGTAGCGGGTACGAAAGGCCGTCTTCCATTCGTCCCCCTTCCGTATTCGAACCAGGTTATAGGCGAACAGTAGGTTTATCTTGGAGTACACTTGCGACCCCCTGAGACGGTCCATGAGTTCGGGAATCAGAGACAGGGGGTATTTATTCTTGATGGTTATGTGGTTCAATTCTCTGTAGTCGATGCACGGTCAAAGACCGCCATCTTTCTTTTTGATGAAGAAGATCCCTGCCCCTGCTGGGGAAGTGGAGGTTCGGATGAACCCTTTCTGTAGATTGTCCTCTATATACTCTTTGAGGATCTTGAGTTCGGGTTCTGAGAGGGGGAAAGATGCGACCGAACAGAATGGGGGCACCAGGGAGGAGATCTATCGGGCAGTCATAAGGTCTGTGTGGTGGAAATCGTTCAGCTTCCTTGGGGTCAAAAACAGAGGCAAATTGGTGGTACCGGGTTGGGAGTGTAGGAGCCCCAGCAGAAGAAGTCGACGTCTGCTGGAGAAGGGATTGTGTAGCACCAGTCAGACAGTATTGAAAACAGTAGGCCGAAGAAAACGTGACTTGTCCTGACGACCACTTGATTATGGGATCATGCTTACGGAGCCAAGGAAGACCCAGGATGAGAGGGAACGTGGGGGTGTGTACTAGGTTGAGGACCACCCTCTCGTGGTGCGCTTTACCAATGGCGAGGCGAAGAGGAATGGTTTCTGTGGTAACCGGTCCGGATGCAATCGGTCTCCTGCCCACCAGTCATACTTCGAGGGGATGGTCCCGGAGACGTGTGGGTGTGTGTAGGTGGTCTGCAAGGTCAGCGTCCAGGAAGCTTTCGCTGGCCCCGGAATCCAGGATGGCATGTAGGGGAACAGTTCTATCTCCCCACTGCAACAACACCGGAAGGGATAGGTGAGAGGCCGTACCGTTGAGACACAGAGAGGTACATATAGATGGGGCCTTACCTCGGGGTGGTACTTGTGGGCTTTCGCAAACCAGGTGCCCCGGCATCCCGCAATACATGCAGAGGTTCTCGTTCCTCCGTCTGGTTCTTTCGGTGTTCGACAGGGGTCCTCTAGCCAACCCGATTTGCATGGGTTCTTCAGTATCCGTCGAGGAAGGGCCTGGAGCAGAAGTCGGAGGACGGTTGGGGAAGCCAGGACGTGAGAGAGGTAGAGGACTACGCTCCATTCTTCGCTCTCGGAGACGGCAATCCAGTGGAGTGACAATGTGGATCATGGCCTCCGGAGTGGCAGGGGTGTCAACCCGGGCTAACTCGTCCTTGAGGGACTCTGCTAACCCGAGTCAGAACTGGTGGAGTAGGGCTGGTTCATTCCACCGGGTCTCTGTTGCAATACGCCGGAACTCGGTGATGTAGTCCTCAACCGGCTTTCGTCCTTGTCTGAGGTTGTGGAGGTGGGTTTCCGCTCCGATCTTCATACAACCCGTCCATAGCCTGACGGAACAGCTCCCATGTCTTGGGACCATTGGTCAGGAGGGAGATTGCGATTCGAACCTTGACGTAGTCTGTAGCGTACGTCCGGGGTTTCATGCAAACAAAAGCTCACATGAGGTCACGAAAGCCTGGTACTTGGTGCGGTCTCTGTCAAAGGCGGCAGGAAAATGAACAGGAGGTTCTGGGAGGGCTACGGCCCCTTCGGCTATCGGTTCTCCCATGGGTACAGGAAGAACATCCTCAGGAGGGGGGTGGGGTCTGGCCCCCTTGAGGGCTTGGAGTTGTTGGCGGAGCAGGAGTTGGTTTTCCTGTAGGTACCTCATGTTCTGGGCCATAGCCGCCATCTGTTGGGTCAGGGCGAGGAGAGGGTCAGCAGCGCCTGCAGGCTCCATAATGACTTCTTAGTTTTGTCAGGTTGGGGGGAGCAGAGCATAGCGCAGGTGCCACCACACAATGTCCAGCAACGAGGGAATACTGGGGCAAATCCAAGGGAGTATTCTGGGTCATGGTCCAGAGGACAAGGCAGGTAGTAGACAGCAGTATCGGGTAACAAAGCCAAAGGTCAAAATCCAAGGAATCAGTATAAAGCAGCTAGGTAGCAATAGATAGTACTTCACGGTACTCAGCTTAACTAAGAAGCACCGAGAGACCCGCGGGCAAGATTAGAACCCCTGCCCGACGGTTCCCGCGACGAGGGGTCCCTGTCCACGCTGTCCGGAGACGGAGAGGGTGTCATCCCGGGCTAACTCGTCCTTGAGGGACTCTGCTAACCCGAGTCAAAACTTGTGGAGCAGGGCTGGTTCATTCCACCGGGTCTCTGTTGCAATACGCCAGAACTTGGTGATGTAGTCATTAACCGGCTTTCGTCCTTGTCTGAGGTTGTGGAGGTGGGTTTCCGCTCCGATCTTCATACAACCTGTCCATAGCCTGACGGAACAGCTCCCATGTCTCCAAGGAAGGGTGTTGTATTTGCAACAGGTGATGGGCCCATGTCATGGGACCATTGGTCAGGAGGTCCTGCCTGACGGTTCCCGCGACGAGGGATCCCTGTCCACGCTGTCCGGAGACGGACACCATGGTGAGGTACGTGGTCCCCATCGGGCCTGATAATGCCTCAAGGGCAGCCTCCTACACCCACTAGACCTACTGCCGTGCCATCAGAGTCTGAATCTGAGAAATCTGACAATGAGGTTTTTGGCTCTAAGAGCCCTTGGAAAGGTAGCAGTGTGTCAGCTGGCAAGGGTAAGGCCCCAGTCTTTCTGCAGGCTACCCCCCTTGACCCTTAACTAATTCGTGACTGGACTCTCTGCATGGTGTGTCTCCTGGGCAACGCCAACGTGGCCATTACATTATTACTGGAATAAGGCCAAGTTGTCCATGCGGAAGATCTTTCAGATGTTTTTCCGCCAGGGCTGGAAGACCACGGGGCAAGCCGCTCATCGTTCCAAGGCTCCCGAGGCTTCCATCAGGCCCAGACGTCCTACAGGACCCCTTTCCAACAACGCTCCTTCATCCCACGAGGAGGCAGCAGAGGTCAAGGCGCTACCGGATTCCCTAGAGGCCGCTCTGGATTTGGTAAGCACAAATATTTTTTGTCTTTCTTCCCCTCCACGAGTAGCGGGCAGAATATCTCATTTTTTCCACAACTGGGAGTGGATTTCGTCAGACCCTTGGATTCTCCAAACGGTCCGGGGTTTTCAGATAGATTTTTGTTTCTCCCCCCGCCAGGTTTGCAGAACTTCTTTCCCTTTGCGACAAAGGAGCCATCCAACGGGCGACAGGCCCGATCGGCTTCCTCCCTTCCATTTTCTTGGTCCGGAAATGGTCCGGGGAATTCTGTCCAGTTATCAACCTCAGGGCCCTCAACGTGTTCATCGTATATCGCCACTTCAAGATGGAAGGTATCCATCTTCTCCAAGACTTTATGTCAGAAGGCAATTGGTTCACCAGGTTGGACCTTACGGATGCATACCTCTCCGTCCCGATCCACCCAGACCACAGGCGTTTCCTGCAGTTTCGTTGGGGCAGCCAAATTTGGCAATTCAAAGCTCTGCCTTTTGGTCTCAGTTCAGCCCTGGTCATGGCACTCTTTCGCTCCAGGGGTATCAGGTGCATCGTCTACCTCGCTGATCTCCTGCTATTTTCCAGCTCCCGAGAGACTCTCTAGACTAACTTTGTGGTCCAGTCCCTCCACCAACTCGACTTCCTGGTCAACACGAGCAAATCCGAGTTGTCCCCAAGTCAGCATATCCTTTTCTGCAGCTGGCTTCCGGATCCGGAAGCTCGGGCGACGGATGCCTTCACCCAGGCCTGGCACAGGTTGGGCGCTTATGTCTTTCCCCCTTTAGCCCTCATTTCCAGGGTCGTTCATCACCTCCGTCGGGCCGGGGGGGTCTCTTGTTCTGGTGACCTCCCTCTGGCACCCACAGCCGTGATTTCCAGCCTTGCTGGAGCTGTCCTTTCAGGACCCCTTAGCTTTCCCTCTTATGTCTTTTCTCCTGACAGGCTCATCACGGAGGGCCATTTGTCGTTGGTTGCCTGGACGATTTCGGGTGACCCCGATTGGTCCTGGGCCTATCCGAGGAGGCTCAGTCTCTGCTCCGAGAGTCTTGGGCTCCAGGCACCAGAAAGTAGTACCGGGCAGCTTGGCGACGCTGGGCTGCTTGGTGTGTGGGACAACAGGTGGATCCCCATTCAGCCGCTTTAGATTCCATCCTCAATTTCTTGGTCGACTTGTTTTCGGCTGGTAACTCCTACCGGACGGTGAGCGTATTTCGCTCGGCGATTTCTTTTGGCCATGTTGGTTTCAACGGTGAATCGGTGGGTAAGGCTCCCCTGGCTTGTTGGCTACTGCAGGGTATTGGCTTGTCCAGGCCTTTAGCCCCTCGCTATGAGTCCCTTTGGGATGTGGCGGTGGTTTTGGATTTCCTTGGGGCTTGGCCCGATAACGACTCCCTTTCCCTGCGGCAGTTATCAGCTAAACGTACCTTGCTTCTGTGCCTTCTGTCCTTTCGCAGGGTTTCAGATGTTCGGGCATTTGACGCGACCTCCATATCTTTTTCTCCAGAGGGTGTTCTCTTTCGGATACATAGAAGGACCAAGTCCTTGTCCTCTTCGGTGTCTTACCCATATTTCACCGATGAACCTCAGCTTTTTGTCGTTCGCTGCGTCCGTACCTACCTCTCTCGTTCTGCGGCTGTTTGTCTCCCAATTGCTCATTTATTATATTAAAACGTTTTAGGCTGTTTTGCCTCCTACGTTGGCCAGATGGATTTCGTGGCTCCTGTCTTTGGCTGGTGTGGCAGCGTCTTTTGGGACCCACTCGGTTAGAGGCTTCCGGTGCCCTGCGAGCTGGCAGAGCTCTGGGAGACATTCTCCAGGCAGCGGATTGGACTTGTGCTTCCACTTTTCACTCTTTATTTCCATCCCGTTTCCTCTGCAGCTGTGGAAGCCTCCTGTCTTGCCTCAACATTGGAAATTATTCTAGCCTTGGTGCCCGAATAATTATAATTTTAATAAAGACAGGAGGCGAGTATTTTCCCTCCCTAGGGGTGCATGGTTCCTGGGGTGAGTACGCCGGCCTCTTTTCGGCTTGTGGTTTTCTCCACTTTCTGAGGTCTGCTGCGGCCCTCTTATGGGGTTCGCTTGTATTATATATTTACTTTGGTTGTTTAGCATTGCTTGTTCGGATGTGGTCCTGTTATGTTCTCTCTCTCTTCTTCCAGCTTGAATGCGTCTACGTCATGTTCCTGTTGCGGTTCTCCTGTAGAGGCACCTGGTTGCCCTACTTCTGAGATTTCCATTTCCAGTTCCGGGTGCAGTTACCCAGTTCTTGGTTCCACGTTTTGAGGAAGTTACCTGATGTCCCTCGGCTCCGGTTCACAGTGGACAAAAGAGGGGGAAGGTTTAGGGGTTTATATACCTCATGTGTGTTGTTCTATTGGTTGTTTTCCCTTTCACATTAACCCTTTCTTTGCTGCTGTTGGTGAGAGTAAAGGAAGAGATGTAAAATACTCGCCTCCTGTCTTTATTAACCACTTCAATCCCCTATGGACGTCCCAGTACGTCCAGCCCTTCATGCATCGTCAGGGACACATCCCTGCCGCTGCACGGGAGACCAGGCTGTCGTTTGACAGCCTGGACTCCCCACTGACAGCAGAAGCCGGCATTCCCTTCCGGGCTGCGTCACTGCTGAAGGCTCTGAAGGCACAGAGACGCTGCGATCTCTATGCAGGTCTGTGAGGAGTGATCGGTGCAGGGGGATCGCGGGGAGGGGAGTGAGAAACCATGTCTC
>VKOC01048276.1:0-23081 GCA_009364415.1 Spea multiplicata | reverse complement strand
TGCATAACTAGGGGGGGAGGTTGGCAAATAAAAGGAAATTAAAAATATATTTTTCTCAATCATAGCTTTTATTAAATATGAAAAAATAGTTTACATGAATTAATATTTACCAGTAAAATATTTTTCCTATAGGGTCGTCTTATATTCAGGCTTTTTGTTTTTTTCCTAAATTAATATTTTGATTTTGGGGGTCGTCTTATAATCGAGCAAATACGGTATATGGACTTTTTTACAAACTGCATTCCCCATACAGGTGCGGTCTGGCAGCCCGGCACACGGGCCCACTGGGCCGCTGGCCATTGACACCCTATACGCACCCGATCTGCCGCTCCTGCTTTCCTGTTTCAGAAGTTTCTCTGGATTTATCGGGCTCATTTTTATTTTTCAACATATTATAAATAGACGGTTACCTGCAGGGCCGACAGACACATCTCTGGTTCATCTCCCCCACCCAGGGCGTACAGAGAATTCAGATACTTCCGGAATTCATTAGGGTCACTTGTCTTGAACACAGGGCCGAATCCTAGAAGTAACAAAAAGAGCCTTATGATGTTTCGTTGTGTGTGTAATAGGGTGGACAGTTTTTGAATATTCACTTTTTAGGGAAAACACTTTTTTTCCCAGCTACCTGGATCGTTAAAAGGCACGAGGATATAGTAGTCCGGGTACAGCAGATTCTGTCTCTTAATTATCTCATTGGCCTGGTGTCGGACCGCGGTAATCTCTTCCCCCATGCTTCCCGTTGTGTCCAGGACGAAACTCAGAGCTGGAAAAGAAGAGACTCCGAGGAGCCTATGAGACGGGGGGATGGGGAGGAAGAGGGGTGTGAGTTTGGGGTGATGTACATGCGACAGGTCATATGTAACATATGATGTCTCTCTCATCATACCTCAGCATCTCACGGTCCGTCACGTCTTTCCGTAGCTGGCTCAGAAATTGAATGGTAGCCCGGAGAGCCAGTTCAGCAGCCTGGGTGTGGAGGAAGTGGTGGGGGGAAAAAATGGCGTTGTTGGTGTCCTTGTTGATTCCACCACGTGCACTAAACCGACTGCTATAATCGAAAGGCCCGCCGTGGCTGCACTTTCCTAGAGTGACACAAAGTTTGTTACATTCTATGCGGAATAAAAATTTATCCGAACGGCTGATATTTCTGTTTACAAAAAAATTAATATTTTTTTTTTCCAGGATGCTTTCCCATTTAACCAATGGATTCCAAATGATGTTTCTCCTGCTTTATTTACCCTAAATTACATATCGGATTTGACTTCCATACTGTGTTTGGTCCCTCTGGCAGTTTTTTACGCACCCGGAGGCTTCTTAGGTGTTTCTCCGAAGTAGCCAGATGTCAGGAGATTTCTCTTTTGAACGCTCTCTGCTATGTTGTTCCGACACGAGTCTCCAGTGCAGTCTATACAGGTCTGATCCGAGTCTGAAAGAGACGAAAGAGTGAGATGAGGAAGAACGTATGGATTTCTAGGAGAAGAAGCCACTACGGACGATATCGCATTAAAAATGTGACCTTTGGGTCAATGGTTTAATCTGCTGGGAGGGAGGTCTAAGGTTGTCTATCTCTGGTTCGTGCAACATGGATACCACCAAGCCATTCTGTCATTATTTAATTTAGTTTATTTTCTCCTGTTTGTTGTGAGAATGAGATGGGTACAAAAAATATGGAAACCAATAAAAGTAAAGGGTAGCCTAAAAAGGCATGAGAAAGGTGGTAGATAAGTGGAACCGCCTCTCTGCAGAAGTGGTAGTTGTTAATACATAGAAGGAAATTAAACATGCATGGGTTAGACATACGGCTCCTGAATCTAAGACGAGACCAACGACTGATTAAGGTTTGAGTCTTTACAGCAGGAGGAACGAGCGACTAGACGGGGGCTGAATAGGGCAGATCTGCCGGCGGGTTCTATGTTTCTAAGGAAAAGGAATGGGACAAAGCTGAAGGGTTGTTAGAAGCGGATGAAGTTAATTACCTCTAGCTAGAGAGGTGATGTCTTTCCCTGGAGAGGCTAGATCGCGGTAAATGTCAGTGTTACCCATCTCTACCCAATTGGTGTGACTGTAAAAGTCCTGCAAGGAATGGAACAAAGAATGTTATTGGGAAATGTAACAAGAAAAAGTTACCTTACATTCCGAGCAGAACAGAGCCATCGGCCACCAACCCCTCCATACAAACCACCACTCACTACCGGGAACATATTGGAGAACTTGCTCCAGGCCCTCACCTGCAAGGAGTGCAACATCTGGCCTAACCTCTGCCGAGAGCCCTCGTAGTCTTTGGCCTTCATAGCAGTGAGTAGGTCCTCCCGGGCCCTCAGCAGGAGGCCGTTTCCTTGTTGCAATCTCTCAGAGTCGAAATGACACAAGGGGTCGTCGCGGGTCCCGTTGAGGAAGTCCGTGTTGGCGTTCGCATTGACTATTTGCCACACGGAGGCCCTGAACTGCCGGATAGGCGCTTCTTCTCCAAAATACGCTCTTAAAATGTCATCTGCAATCAGCGTCTTACCCTAAAAGACCAAGAGCCATGGAACGTTGGCAATTATGAAGGAAGTGAGGTGGAATGAAGTCAACAGTATGATTTAAAATTTTTAAAGGATTTTCTTTAAAATATATATATAAATATCCAGCAAATATATGATGTGACTTATCTGCTCTTAATTTCGCAATTCGGGGAGATAAAATTTAAGCCATAAGGGTCGGTCAAAAGAGTCCTGGAGGACATATCCAGCCGTCAGCCGCCATTACACCGCCAGACGGCGGGAGGACTTCCGCTGAAACTGGTGTCTCCGAGAGTCGAAGTAGAATGTGACGCCCTCGTACCGTGTTTAACGTTCATTACATATTAGGCCAGTCGTAACAACTGACCCCCCGAATATCTAATCACCCTGAGGCGCAATTCTGGATATTAAACACGGTGGGGAATGGTCTGACGAGATGAGACCGCTGGCTTTCATTTGCGGTCTAATCCCGTTTTCCAAGAAAACGTTTAATTGTATATAGAATCCTAACACAAAACACACACCTAATGCAACACAAAACAGCATTCATAAACCATTAAGGCAGCGTCATCAGGGCAATTGTTAAACGTTGAAATATTAATAAGACGCTCTTGTGTTAGAAGGATTGATAGCGGTGTTATGGGATTACGGGGAATGTATACCGCAATAAACGAGGGGGGTTCGTTATTCTTAATTCATTAGCATTACATCCAAACAGATAATAACAGAGGGAGGGGTGGGCCGAGTCATCAGCTTGAGACATGCCATTAAATTTGATAGAGATCACAACACAACGTGACACACGTGGATTAGACACGATGATGTCATAATGTTGACATTTTCACATATATGAGGATATGGTTGTCCCTCTTTCCAAAATATGGGACTATAGTCATAATAATCCGGGTAAAGTGCTGCTACCGGAACGCAGGGCATCAGACAGGGAGATTAGCATATTGAGTCAAAATCGGATTTAAATTGCCAAAATATGACTAAACCGCACAAAAAGTATCTGCGTGTCTATTTTTAACTTTGTAACCAAAATTAGTTTAACGTTCGAAAAAAAGGTGTTTTATTTACCGCCCCAGTAGTGTTTTATTTATTCTTTATTGATTTATATAGCGCCATCATATTACAATGGGTAATCAGGAGATAATAAAGCAGTGGATGACGTGGGCTTTACCTGGAAGTCCTGTTTGTTTAATGGAGGACGGGTAGGATGCTTGTTGTCCAGCAGGATCTGCAGGGTGACGTTGAGTATGGCCTCCTCCGTCAGATCCTGGTGAGTGTACGATCCCCACGTCACCGACAACAACTTGGACCAGAAGTTGGGGAAGAAGGCATGGCTTCCTGGGAGGACCACGCTCGCCATTAGCAGACAGCCAAGGAAACGGGGCAAGCGAGGAGCCATCTTCCCAGAGAAGGACAGTCCTACAAAGAAAGATAGTTCAGTGAACGACAGCAAAAAAAAACTCAAACCGGGCAGTAAAGGGTGAATGTAAGGAACGTCTAAAGGGGGTAGAAGGGTAAAAGTCTACAGCTGAATTCCCAAATCCTACAAAAACCTACAATTCAAAATAAGCAATAAATATGCCGTATCTACTCTACTTACACAGCCATTTAGAAGGTTTGGGGTCACTTAGAAATGTTCTTGTTTTTTGAAAAATTAATGCCTGAGGAAGGGACCTAACAACTTGGTCTCAAAAGCTCGCAATTAAACTCTCAGTTAGCCAATAAATGGTATAATTTCTTTTCTCCTGTTTTTTTTTTTTAAAAGAAAAGCAGATTTTGTCCATTAAAATAACACGAAATGGATCAGAAATCCAGCGCAGACGGGGTTAATGTAAATGACTATTGTAGCTGGAAATGGCTGACTTTTAATGGAATCTCTTCATAGGCGTAGGCGACTCCTGTGTCCCAATGGATGTGCCCTTTATCACTCCCATCACTCCTGTGTCCCAATGGCCCTTTATCACTCCCATCACTTCCTTGTGTTCCAATGGCCCTTTATCACTCCTATCACTCCTGTGTCCCAAATGGCCCTTTATCACTTCCCATCACTCCTGTGTTCCATGGCCCCAACTCCTGCTGTTCACCCATCACTCCTGTGTTCCAATGGCCCTTTATCACTCCCATCACTCCTGTGTTCCAATGGCACGTTGTGTTCGCTGATTCAAGTTTAAGTTTAATATGCTAACTGATCCTTAGAAACCCTTTTGCAATTACGGTATGTTACAGCCAGAAAGTTCCTCGTTTTCCATGGAAACAGCTGAGTGACCCCAAACGTTTGAATATTAGTGTGTGTACCATGGAAGCCGCTATCTTAACGTTCTGTATGAGATGTATGAGACCATCCTGAACATACGACCAAGGACCAAATAAATTCTGAGGTGTTTACGGAAGGAAAGAAACCGGCAGAGTAGACCTATTGTTAAGTTGCTGATTGTTGTTGATGTCCATCCCATGCATGTTTAAATCCCTTCACTGGATTACCCTCTACCACTTCTGCTGGGAGGCTGTGCCGCTTGGTTGTTCCCCTTTAAGACCTAAGCATTAGTCAGCTTTTTTTCAGTCGGGATACATATTTGCGTCAATACCGGCTTCTAAAACAAAGTTCCTTTGATGTGCGGCTTCCCCGCCGCTTCCCAATTTGCGTGTTTTATAGACTGCAGCCTCCATTAAAAGGGAAGTTCTTTGGAAACGATTCTCCGCGTTCTGCTTCTGGTAACTCGTAAAGGCTGTCGTGCCCCTCGGCCCTCGCCGGAGTCAAAGAGTTTGGGAGATTAAGTGCGCGCGGGGTCCGCGGCGTCTCAATCCGGAGCGTGGAGCAGACGCTCGTGGAAGAAGCCACGTCCTCGTTAAACTCCTCTGGAGACGTGTTAATACATTTTATGTGAAGCGTTACTAAGAGAATTATCACAGAACCAGATAAAACGGCCCAGGAGTTAGTAAATACACCTCATCGAATCCAAGCTGAATCGTCGGCCATGTTTTCCAACAACACATATAATTTTTACATATTGCTGACCAGCCCAGATAGAGTGCTGCCCTGCAGTATGGAGGATGTATAACTGACTAATTGGTTCCTTTCCATGAGTCTATACATCCCACATATCTGTGCTGGTCGCCAATGTGGAAAAATATATCCCTGTCGTGAAAAACATGGCCGCCGCGGTCGCCCTAGCGACAAAGCTAGCAGGAACAGGAAGCAGGCTGCAGCTAAAAGGATACAGGCTATTTGCGCCTTAATATATTTGTTTGCTTCCATAAAGAGTAATTTTGGAAACGCTTAGGCCAACTAGCCCTAGGGTGGCAGGTCCTGGGGCAGCAGCAAATTCGGGGGGCATATTACCCTCTCTCAGGGGAGAGTGCAGCCTCCATAGACTGCATTCAAAGGGCCTCTGCACCTTTAAGACATGAAGAGACCGTGTATGACATCATATTCCAACACCTCGCTGCTCTGGGTCCGACCTAGGGCAGCCCAAAATTGATGATAGGTTGTTGCCATAGAAATGTGAAAAAAAATAATTTGATTAAAGAAAGAATAAAATGACAGATCTTTATTTAAAATGCTAACGAGCGCAATTAACGTTTTTGCCAAGTGGAACTGCATCTTTAAGGGAAAAAAAACAACTACTAATTTAGTCACATGATTTATGCATAAAAGGAGCACTTTGACCTTTATTGTAGCTTTATGTAGTCTATTCCTAAAAACTCGTGTCTTCTTGCTATAATATAAGTTATACATTACACGCACACGCCTCAGCCAGGCATCTCCGACATAAATTAAATATTAACCCGCAAATATAAAAACAAATATTTCCCCCTTCGATAATGAGGTACCCATCAAACTATTTTTTTCTGGGGGGAGGGGGTACAAGTTCATCTTTGAAAACCAAAAAAAAAACAAACAAAAGGAAAAACACAAAATCGCAATTTTTGAATATGCCCCGGTTACAAATCGGTTTTGTGGGGTTAGTGCTAATGTAAAACAATAAATCTCCAATTTAACAATTGAGGTGCGTACTTTTTACTATTTGTAAAAAAAAAAAAAAAAAAAGAAACGAAAAAAAATCTAAATTGTAATATTGTAATAATATTGTTATGAGGACAAATCAGTTTTGTGGTTAGTTGTAAAAAAAAAAAATTAACAATTTGGCCGAGTTGTGCAAGTTTTTTTATAATTTCAGAAAAAAAAAAATCTCGAATATTTTTTAATGTATGATACAAATCACTTTTTTTTATTGTATGAGACAAATCAGCTTGCGGTTTGGTGTCATGAAAAATGTAAATTTAACAATTTGGGGTTGCGCACTTTTTTATATTTTGTAAAAAAAAAAATCATTGAATTTTTTTTAATGTATGATACAAATCATTTTTGCCGGTTTGGTGTAACGTAAAAATCTAAATTTAACAATTTGTGGTTGTGCAAGTTTTTTATATTTTGTAAAAAAAAATGTAGCTGGTGAAATGCAGAACTTTTGCAATTTTTTATTACATCATATATACATTTTTTTCGTGATTTTTCCTGTTTTTCTGCAATTTACACCCCGGTTGGAGTCTAAGATTCAATTGGTTCTCTGTTAACCTTTAATTGTAATTTTTGCCCGGTGTTTTTTTTTGGGGATATTTGCTTATAATTAGTATATTATGAATATTGTTATTAAATTTCTGTTAACGGAACAGCCGGCAAAAACTATAGGAAAAAAGCTTTTTTATATAGATTTTAAATGCAATTTTTTTAAAAATAAATAAATATTTGGAACTCACGTGGGGTAATGCATAACAGATTTAAAAAAAAAAAAAAATTTAATTGGGGCAAAATCTAAATGATGTTGTGTGGAAAAAATTGCAGAATGCTGCAGGTTTTTTTGTCGGGTTTTTAAGCAAAAAAATATATTTCTTAAATTATCCTCCAGTCCCGTTGAGGTGAATCGCACCCATTTACACGTTATCACCACGTCGCACGAACGATATTTATCACCGGACCTATCATGAACTTCTGTTACCTTTATGTTTGGTCTTCGCTGAATCGCCACGGTGTGATGAAGCCCCCTTAATGGCTTCTTCCTCTGGTTTCTGGCGGCAGGTTAATGTCATCGAACAGACACTGGGGCCGAGTCCCATAAAACAAAGGGCAAACAATTCAAGGGACTTTAGTCTCTCCCGCGAGACGGCGACTGGGTCACCAGCTGCGTCTTGTGAAGAATGGAGGGTCTTCGTTAATAGTCACTCAGGTCAGGAGGAGTTTAATAATGAAGTCACCCAAAAGCCCCTCAGACAGAAGCCCCCTCCGGCGAGCCGGCAAAGAATTCCTCCAAGAAACGGAACAATAAAAGAAACAAAAAGAATCCGCTGAAGGTCGGTTATCTGCAGGGTTTCAGGGTTACACAGTTTTCGAAGTTTGATAAGACGTCAGGTTGAGATTTTCCAAGATGCCCCAACCGGCTCTGATTCAGAAGACAGGGAATGGCAGGGGGGGTAAAAACTCCAAGAAGAGAACGCCTGGTGCGCTCTCACAGAGAGAACACGAGACGGACACGCGACAGAATTTGCGGACACTTGGACATGAATTAACGCAGCTAATCTGCGTGGTCACTTCACTCAGGTGGCGGCCGGCAGCGTTGGGGCCATCTGGCCGGCTGAGGACCTGGCAGCGTGAAGGTCCGTCTTTCTCGGAGGTGGGCAAACTTTTTGAAAGGAGAAGAGGTCCTTAAGTACCTGGGCCAGGAATAAAACGAGCCGTGATGTCACCCGAATCATTCAGATGATGATTCAGATCTCCGGACCCCTTTTTTCTCAATTCCTTCTATTCTCGCCCCTTTGTTCTTTATTTGTTATTTTTTTGGTCTCTTTCTGTATTTTTAGCAGATTTTAGATTGTTTTTTTTTTTACTTTATGATCTCAGAAGCACAAATCCCCCGTGGGTGACATGCGGTGATGTAACGCAGACACTCGGGAGAAACATGAATGCATCTAACAATGCGTGATTATGGGCTTTGTGTAAATTGTGAAAATCTTTCAATTAATAACATTTTTTTTTGTTTTTGTTTTTAAAAAATCCTATTTGCATGTTCCGACCAGACATCGGGGTTAACCCCTCTCCTGCCACACAGGTGTCTCATTAATGGTGTCCAGAGAGGGCTTTAAATTATACGAGAGTCTTACTGTGTAAAGGGTAGTGCGGGCACATTGATTCTGCTCCTTGGTAATATAATAAATTAACAGGACAGGAATTTTTTTTTAGCCTTATTTTCTGGGAGTGCGCTGAATTCTTGTTTTATGAATTAACAGACGACGCTCACGCGGCTCTCGAGCCGGACACAGAACACTGAACGGTTACGGCTAAAAACATTCTACGCCTTTATACGCGTAATAGTACATCTTACACGCCAAGAACCCTACACCTTACACACGCGCACAAATATTTCATATCTTACACGCACACGCATTTATACAAATACTCCATATCTTACACGCACACACACACATATACACCGGATTCTACCCCTAACTCCTGCAGACTCCCCGTACGCAGACTCCCCGTACGCAGACTCCGTTACAGAACCGTACACCTGCAGCAGGGTTCCAGGTACATCGCCCCATGCCCCAGAGTCACACGCTTTAAACACACGCACACGCTTACACATTCACCGATCCCTTACTTTTCACACACCGGTGATCGCATGGTCCCTTCCACGGTCCAGGAACACGCACAGACCAGCACGCACATACATCAGACACGTTAACTCTTTCAGAGCCGCGCAGGACTACGGCCCCGTTATCTGTAACCCTCTCCTGTACTCATTGTGACACAGACACGACAGAAGGGACGAGTACCTTAAACTCCGGACCCAGAGATTAACCCCTGCAGGCGCGGCTTCTCCCCACACACACAGCGCGCAGCGGCGGCTTCCTAATCTCCCTACAAACAGTAGCCACTTCTCAGCCTTTATCAGCCACGGCAATAGAGGGGCCCGCCCTCCACTCTTAAAGGGCCATTGTCCCTTTTCCATGAAGGGGACCGTGTTCGTGCATGCGTGCGTGAAATGCCGATGACGACTGGTGTGTGGCTTTCAAATGTGGTTTTAAAGGATGTAAAAAAAAAAAAAAAAAGTGTTAAACAGACTAGAGGAAGTAATTGTGCAGTGAAGCTCACACACAGGTACACTCACACTCAGACACACACGCTCACTCAGACACAAATGTATGAATGACTAAAGAAACCAACAGAACGCAGCCATCAAATGCAACACTAGATGCCGTGGTGTGTGTGCGGGTGATTGTGTGTCCGTGCCTTCTTTGTGTGAACCTTCCCGTGCGTGCACGAGGTCACAAGTCTTTTGTGCCACCACAATACCACGTAGCAGGGGGAGGCGTGAGAAAAGGATTAAGCACGACCCAGCAGAAGCCTCGGCGAGCCCCCCTCCGGCCCAAACTCCTCTCATATCCTCTGGTTTAAGACCTCTTCCTTTTCACAAAAACTTATTTTTGACACGCTACGCTCCATCGTCACGCCGTTACCAAATCCTGACCCCAATCACCACCTTTACTGATCGCATATAATAAATAATCACCCTTAAATCCAATCCGACAAATAATCAAACAGTAACTTGTCTTGTTTTCTACGGAATTTATTAAATTCGATGTTTTTGGGGTTTTTCTGCATTACAGCGCATGTTGGTAAAAAACAAAAAAACAAACAAAACTAAAACCACCCTCAGGCAGCGGCGGGTCTGGGCAACTAAAGAATATATTAAACCATCTGCTGGAAGCTCACCGTCGCTTCTTCCACCTTCTGAAGCTCCGTCTCGATCTGTTTGATCTGCGGAGAGATGGAGATCGAGTGAGAGACGCACAAAAGGAGAAAGTGACAGATGAGAGCGACCCGGGAAGCGAGAGAGAGTGGAGATGGAGTTACAGCCGACCCGACACTCCCAGAAAAAGAAAGAAGAAATAAAGAGGCTTTCATCGATTATCAGTCGAGCAGAAAATCCGTCCGTAGGTTTCTCTGACATCAAAACAAAAAGGTTTTGTAAAATAATTCAGTAAGTGCCCCGACGTCAGTATCTATTCACTAACATTTACACCCCCCCATGCCACCGGTAAGATCTGCCACTCAGGCCCGCGCGCCCCCATCTCACCTTGTCGGAGTCTCCCTGCTGCACCGCGGGGGGTACTTTGGTGCGATAATCTGCACCCGCCACCCGCTCTTTCAGTCTTTCCAGCTGTCGGCTCAGGTCCGATCTCTTTGTCTGCAGCTTGGAGAGCTCCTTCTCTACGTCAATCAGACCCTGCCGGGGAGAGGGAGAGAGCCTTCAGCGTTTCCCATAATAACAGAGGGAATGCCAGGCGTTCCCGGCCCTTTAAATCCGCCGTTCCCACTTACACATTAACTGACGTTAAGCTGGACTTTAAATTCATTTCTTCCTCTTAAGGTTTAAATAACATAAACACAGAGTCTCTCTCTTCACTTTCTACGGCAACAACCTATCGGTGCCTTTTTATTGTGTCGCATGACAATTAGACGTTCCCGGGAAAAATGAGGAACAAGGAATGATGACAGAATTATTTCCAGGAACGGTTGGGAATTTAACTAAGGAAGCTGCACGTACTTTTTTTAAAATGTTAAATCCAGCAGAGTAGGTGGAACAGTAAATATGCGGTATCGGCGATACTTTCAGAATGACTGACCCCAATAAACGGGTTTCTGTCGTGCTCAAACACGCAGCTACGTGTCAAAAGGCACATTCTCGGTTCGTGTTTATGGACAGACTGCCTGGTCTATAAGTGTAAGGAAGTTTTACTCTGCTGAGAGGGTGGTAGATAAGTGGAATAGCCTCCCAGCAGAGGTGGCAGAGGGTAATACAGTGATCGTAGTAAACATGCATGGGTAGGGACATGGCTCCTGAATCTAAGACGAGACAAACGACTGATTAAGGTTTAAGTCTTTACATCAGGAGAAATGGACGGGGGCCGGGTGGTTACCTTGAGACTAAGGTAGACGGTGGCTTTGTCGGATGCGGTGTTGACGGCGGTGCCAAGCGGCGCTGGGTCCTCGGCTTGCAAGATAATCAGGGAGTTTGTCGAGGACAGAACGGTGATGTAAGAAGTGTACGTCTTTACTACGGAACTTGTTTCCGCATCCTGACACTTCACGTAACCTGCGGGGGGGGAAAGAGTCGCATTACAGCGTTAGAGACAGGTTTCCAGCCGCCATTCGTTTAACGTTAATTATTTTTTACAATAACTAAAATAACAAAGTATTCCTTCTCCATTCTAAATCTTCACACAGCTATCCCCGATTCACTATTCAGACATTGGAAACGGTTCTGTCTTTCCAAACAACGGTTACACACATAAAACCGAGCTGCGCAGGCTTATGCCTCACGCCGGGAATAGCAAGTACATTATCCTCGGTATCCCCCGACTCACAGTCAGCCTTTGTTTTGGTGAGGTTATAATCAGCACGCAGAGACCGGATCGACTTCACCAGCAACAGAGCCAGATCCATGTTTTTCTCGATTTCCACATCTCGCCAGTGGAACTGCAGCAGAAACAAAAGCTCAGATCAGAGGGCGCCCTGACTTTGGGGTGGGAGTAACGTCGGCGCCGAAACCACCCAGAACTGTCAGCTAAGGACCAATCGGACCATATGTGGCCCTTGGATAGCCTTATGCCCGTCCCACGCAGGCTTTAATTCCCCTCTGCTGTTTCACCACCCTCTTTAAATACTTTGTAACATTGCTTTTGATCGGTTCCCAGAGGGATTTCTCACCTCCGTGGCATCAGGGTAGGGGGTGACGCAGATGCTGGGGTGCTGCGCGGCGGCGCGGCGGGGTAGCCGCTGGTACAGTTCTTCTGTAAGGAACGGCATGAAAGGGGAGAGGAGCCGGAGACCAGCGTCCAGACACGTGTACAGAGTGTTCCTGGCCACGGCTTTTGCCACATCGTCGGAACCCGAGAACACGGGTTTCAAACACTCCTGGCAGAGAAAGAGAGGATGGGGAGGGAAAAGGAGACGGCGAGTAAGTAAAACAGATATCTGTCCCCGACACGGGCAGGGGCAGAGGACATGGAGCTGCCAGAAAGGGGTTCTCACCAAGTAGACGTCACACAGCTCATAGAGCCAGAAGTTATACACAGCCGTGGTGATTCCGGGGAAGTCATAATTGTGGAATCCAGTGTTGCAAAGTTCCACCGCTAGGCTGAGACGGCTCAGAATCCAGAGGTCCGCATTACTCTCCTGTCCAGTGGCCTGAGAGAGACGTGACGGAAAGGTCTTCTTAAATTTGGTATACGGCCAAACCGCTAATAAGAACTTATTATACCCCTCGGTTACCTCTCCACGTCGCTAATAAGTAACTTGCCGGTAACAACAAAAGGTATTCAACAATCTAAGCTCCTCCACTAGTCTTAGGGTGAGAGGATTAGAGGTTTAAAAGCCCCACTCACCAGTGAAGACTCGGGGGGGATATACCCCTCTCCCAGGCTCCTCATCGCAAACTTGGTTGCGTTCCAGAGTTTGTTGCAGAAATGACGATAACCCAGAATCCTGTTCACATCCAGGTTAATGTCCCGGCCTGAGAAAGGAGGCGCAGGGCGAACGGAGAAAGGAATAGAGCCGAGGACAGAAAAGAATGGGGGAGAAAAGAGAGAAGTAACTTCACTAAACATCATCGGATGCGACATACAGCCTCACACGCGGCACGTGGTACACGGTACACGGTACATACTCCATACTCACCCTGGCTGGTATAAGCACACAGAGCGAACCGTAGAGCGTCCGTCCCACACTCTGGGATCCCACCGGGGTAGTCAGATTTCTGGAGGGGTAAAGATACGTTTTAGTTGGGACTGATTGTTCAGATAGGGGTATAAAAGGATCAATGTACATTGACTTACCTGTCCGTCTTTGGCTCTCTCCAGCTCTGCGGGGTCTAAGTTACTGTCCAGGAGCTGAGCGTGGAGACCCTGAAAGAAGAACGACAGATTCAGTGACCACCACGAGGTTACCTACACCAAAGCCCCTTCCCCTTAGCCTTTCCTTATCTTTACCTCCAGAGTAATTCCATTGATCACGTCCAGGGGGTCGATGACATTTCCAAGGGATTTGCTCATCTTCCGTCCGTGGGCATCGCGGACTACGGCATGGAGGTAAACCTTGAGACAGAGGGAAGAGCGGAGAGACCATGAGATACGAGAATATCTATACGAGGTATGAAATACGCGAGAGAAGAAATACAAACAGAGGCGAGGGTTTGAAGAAAATGTAAGAAACGTCAGCTGATGACCTAACAGCGACGCAGAGCACATGAAGGAAACGCCGCGAGGCAGCACTCAGAGACTTTACCTCTTTGAAGGGCAGTTTTCCGGTTAGCGTGAGGCCGAGCATCACCATACGGGCTACCCAGAAGAACAGGATGTCATGGCCGGTCTCCAAGAGCGTACCGGGATAGAAAACATTGAGATCTTCAGTCTGAGGCAAAGAAAGTAACGGGTTAATTAACACGAGAGAGGACAAAGATATATTTCATCCATAAAAGCTTAGATCTCTTCCTCCGACGGAAAGCCAAAATCTCTGAGGTCCCGAAAGCTTACTAGACATCTTTTTCTAGGTTGGTCCAATAAAAGGTTGCCTGCAGGCTCCAGCGTCTCTTGGACCAATAAGACTAAAATCATTTCATTCACAAAATAAAATCTATGACCTAGGAACCTTAAAGGCAGGTTTGTGTAATCATGGGGGACGTCGAGTGTCTCGAGCACTAAAACCATGTAGTTAGCGGTGATACCAGCCAGACAATCACCGGGCATGGCGGGGGGCGGTATACACAGATGTACTCTGCACGATAAGCAACATTAAATGCAATCTGTTAAATCCAATTCACCAAAGAAGGACGAACACAGAAAAACTCATTAATGACATCACCTTATTGGGCCATCCGAAAATGGAGAAGGGGAAAATTCCCGACGAAAACCAGGTGTCAAGAACGTCCTCATCTGCAACAAAAAGACAGAATGTGCATCATTCCACACACTGCCCACCCTAGAGGTACCGGACCACAATATGCCAGGATCTGGAAAGGTCCCCAGGTTCGGTGCGAGGCCTACACTTAGAGTCATGGAAGACGTACCTTGGCGCAGAGAAACTTTCCCAGGCTCCACATTAAACAATTTTGCCGCCTTCTCTCTTGCTTCCTCCTCTGAGCAGCCGCTGACCCAGTACTTGCCGTCGGTATCCTGCATGAACAAAGAACCAAATCTGGTTTCCCTCCATAAAACAATCCAGGACAGCCCACCACGAGAGGAGCCAAGTCCTGATCCGCTACACGGCTCTCGTAACATTTCAAACTACATTCAGGGTATTCCGGGCCGCTCACCTCTCCTGCTGGGACGGACGGGTCATCGATGGTAACAAAGTACGCGGGAATTCGATGTCCCCACCACAGCTGGCGAGAGATGCACCAATCCCTGCAGGAGAACGATACGGTGAATTACTATACATTACACACCACGTCGGCATACACGGAGGTGTTTGGGGATGTCGGGTCTGGTGATACGGCACCTGATATTGTCCATCCAGGTGAACCAAGTCTTGTTGTGGAATTCAGGTTTGATCGTCAGATGTCCGTCACGGACAGCGTCGGCCGCTTTCTTCCCCATCTCGTCGCAGCGGACGTACCACTGGGGCTTTAACAGAGGCTCAACGATGTCCTTGGAACGACTGGGGAGGAAAAAGAGGAAATTACTGCGCTTACTGCAAATGGAAGGGCAGATTGAGGACTCCTTCTGTCGTTTGCCCTGCTGGGGGAAGGGGCAGCCTCACAGCTCCTTCCATCTTTTTTTACCTGCAGATTGGGACGACCATGGGGTTGTCTTTAATTTCTTTAAATAGACCTTTTTCTTTCAGCGCTTCTAAAACAGCTTTTCTTGCCTCAAAACGCTTCATTCCCTATACACAAAAAATACAACAAGAGTTAAAAAGGGGGAAGAAAACGCTAACAACGGCTTTTAAAACATATCGCTGGTTCCAGCTCCTCCTCACCAGGAACGGCTCGGGGACGTTGATGAGATTTCCGTTATCATCCATGATATTAATAAACTCCAGGGAGTGTCTCATCCCAACCTCGTAATCAGTCTGATCGTGCGCGGGGGTGATCTTTACAGCACCTGGGAGGAGGAGGAGGAAAAATAAATACCATTCAAAAAATAAAAGTGATAGAATCAGCTGTTCTCACCCCAAAACGTTATTCTTTACTCACCAGTCCCAAAGCTCATGTCCACAAACTCATCGAAGACAACGGGGAGCAGACGGAAAGAGAAGGGATGCACCACGTACTTTCCTTTTAAATGCTGTGTAGTGGATAGAAAGCATTGGATGTGGTTACGATTAAGTATTATTTTATTAACCTTTTCTCTGCTGGAGCAGCGCTACCCACCTGGTATCTCTGGTCTTCGGGATGCACGGCCACAGCTGTATCACCCAGCATGGTCTCCACTCGAGTGGTCGCCACGATAACCTCCTCATCTGGGAAGTGCAGAAGAGACACACGATTGGGGTGGTCACTCATGGATAAACGAGGCAATGGCAGCCCATAAGAAGAAATCCAGATTAACCATTACCTGTCTCCACTACTTTGTAGGCAAAGGATACCAGGACCCCGAACTCAACACCTTCTTTGTAGCCGGGCACGGGAAGGATTGTACGGCCACTCAGTTCCTTCTTGTCCACCTGGAACGAAGAATCTCTGTATTGTAACGCTTGCTGCTAAACTAAACTTTTACCCTTCCCTCCTTTTAATGGTTAAATCCTCCGACGTTCCCAGCGTTTATACACCAGGGTACTCAGCCCTCTTCAAGTTTCCCTACCCTTACCACCAAACTCATCCCACTTAACCAGCATGCGTTTAGCTTTTTATTCCCCCATTATTACCCTACCTCTATGTCTGATATGGCAGAGTTGAGCGTGCAGGACCAGTTGACGAGGCGCTTGCTGCGATAAATCACCCCAGCTTCGTGCAGAAGGATGAAAGCCTCCTGGACGGCCAAGGAGAGTTTCTAAACAGAGGGACAAGAGTAAGAACGTGGACAGACAGGTGGACAGACAAAGGAGAAGGGTATAGAAGGGTCCTCACGGGGTCCATAGTGAAACAGGCTCTGTCCCAGTCCAGAGAACTGCCCAGTTTCCTCAGCTGGTGGTAAATCCGGTCACCCTTCCTGGAAGATGTCAGAGAAAACAGACATGGATGTCAATTTAAATACAAAATGATTGACAAGCGCACCTTATTTACCGATTGACTTACTCGCTCTTCCACTTCCACACCTCCTCTATGAACTCAGACCTCCCCAGGTCGTGTCGGGTTTTCCCTTTCTCGCGCCAAAGCTTCTTCTCCACCACTACTTGGGTGGCGATTCCCGCGTGGTCACATCCCGGGTTCCACAGCGTTAGCTCCCCGCGCATCCGATGCCTGGACAGGGAGAGAAAGCCTTCCAATAAATCAATGATCTCCCGGAACGCAGGAGCCCTTCCTCTCCTTACATGTCACCGAGTGACTCGATCATCAACTCATGTCAATCAGACAGAGGAAGCTAAACTCTATTCTATACATATAGCTGCGTCTCCTGGCCCGTCCCAAGCCCTCGCTTCCTACTCACCATCGAGTCAGACTGTCCTGGATGGCGTTAGTGAGCGCATGTCCTAAATGCAGAGATCCGGTCACATTTGGGGGTGGGATACACATCATGAACATACCCTTGGGGTTGGGGTCCGAAATGCTTGACCTCTGAAATGCAAGAAGGGCAAACATTTAGAGCTTGATATCATCTGGAACAGAGACTGTAGTGACCTGGAGTGGACCGGTTCTGCACCATAACATATTAACCCAAAATATACCCAATCAGAGGGCTGTAAACACTCACCCCATACTCTGGTTTAAAGAAGCCTTCCTTTTCCCACCATGGATACCAAGCAGCCTCTACATAATGAGGACTATAGGAATCTGGCATCGGACCTTGGATGTCTAGAGGAACGCGGGATCAAAAGCGAAAGAATATGATTGGTCAAGGGGCAAATATTCTTCATCACATACTTATATTCACACCGAGGCTTATGCCGAGCTCTGCCACCGATCCATACCTTTCTTCTCTCCTGGAGGGGTTGGGATGTCGTATGTGATCACCCCCAACTCCTTCTTCTCTTTCTTTTCTGCTTTTGGTTTTTTCTACACCAAAAGAAAAAAAAAATACATTAAAATTAAGATATTTACACAAAGCCCAATGACCGGGAACATTTAATGTTCTGACGTTGCCGTACCACCTCTGTCTGCTGGCCTTTGATCTTTTCTTGCTTCTGCTGAAATCGTTCAAGCTTCTCTTTCTTCTTGGACTCTTTCTTCAGTTGGGCAGGTGTCTTCGCAGGAGCCGTGGTGTTAGTTGGGGCAGCTGAGGTAGAAGAAGTATCGGTCTCTATAGGGCAAAAAGAGAGAAAAGGGTAACGGGTCTGGGTGCGTATTACGGTTTTTGGGCAACTTCTGTAAAATATCCCCACTTTCTCTTCCAACGGACTGCTGTCCACCCACATTATCGGTCCTTCTAAGGCCGCCAATGCTTTGTGTGCCATCAGTTTACCTGCGCCGAGCAGAGTCACCTCTCCCAAGACCTCCTGAAACTGTTGTTGGTTGACACAGGTTAGGAACCAGCGGGTGACGTTTGGGAGATTATCTCGAATGGATGGAGAGAGGACCTGAAAAAAAAAAAATAGGACAGCAAAAATAATAAAAAGGAACTGAACCCCAAAAAGCAAGAATGAAGAAACAGAAGGTAGGAGAGAAAAGAAAACCTAAAAACAGAGTTATGGAGTCAGCAGACAGGGCACGGAATATAAATAGAGTGGGGAGAACAACTTATGGAGGATGAAGGAGGTTTCTAGACGGCCGATGAGCATTAGAGAAGAAAGCGTTCCTCGTGATTAAGAGACGTACCTTGCTGAAGGGATGGATGAGACAGCAGGACACGGCGATGTCCGCTAGACTAAGTCGCTCCCCCACCAGGTAAGTGCGCACCTTCAGGTGATGGTCCAGAAAACCCAGAATTCTCTGAAGTTCTAGATAAGCCCGATTTCTTTCCTGACAGAGACAGAGAACATTCGTACAAAACTATAATACAAGAGTGTGACAGCAGCAAGGAAAACCCAGTAAATACTAAAGGTAGATAAAGGTGTTGGAACAAGAGGCAATAATCTACAGTGGAACAGCCTCCCAGCAGAAGTGGTAGAGGCGAACACAGCGAGGGATTTAAACATGCATGGGATAGGTAAATGGTTCTTATCTGCCATCAAATTCTACATTCTGTGTTCCCTCACTTGCTATTGAGAGACAGAAAGTTCTGTTTTTAGATGCAGAGAGAGAGAGAGAGAGAGAGAGAGATCTCCCTGGACATCCAGCTGTCCAGCAGTACCTGCGCATGTTCTAATCCATAGGTGGCGGGCAGCAGGTCTGACTCCGCATAGTTCACCCATTGCTTAATGAGCGCACAGCTTCGGGGGTCTCCGCAGCCCGAGAGGATGTCCGGAGCCAGCATGTAAGATACGGCCCAAGGGCCCCATACAGATCCTGAGGATGGTGTGAGCAAGCAGGGCAGAGGGAGACCTCGGGGGCCAGAAGAGACCTCCTGGACTTTAGGGCGAGAGTGACAAGAGAACTGTCTGGAGACTAGCACCCAGAGACACCGAGGGTCAGAGGAAGAGGAGAGAGGTAGGTAGAGAGTCGCCATCGCAAACTGAGAGAGGGCAAACTGAGAGAGGGACCTAAAACAAAAAAAATAACGTGAGAAATGACATTTTGGGAAAAAGGAGAACCGGTAGGTGTAAAACGGTCCGTTAACAATTCCCTTCCCTCCAGCAGGTTAAGGAAAACACCTTAGCAGACGCGTCACCTTGTTCCTTCCTCTGAAGGTTTAGTCACAGAAGCCCTTTTCAGTTTCTATGGCAACAACCTACATGCTGAAGAAAAATGAATGAGGCGCATCCGGCGCTACCAGGAATGATGGGTGTAACGCTACGTAATGTAAAAAGCAATAAATAATAGTATATAGAAAAAAATCTCTGATTAAAAAAATTTATATATCAATAAAAAATGTACATTAACATAATGGGACAGTTTCCCCAAATGACTGGGTATTTTGGTTACATTTTCATTCAGAATGACACTTTTAACACTTTGAGTGACATATGGACTGACTATACAGTACACTGTACATCCGGTTATCTTACAGTAATGGCCCCGGCTCTAAGGGCCCCTGCCCCGTCTCCCTCTCAGGTCATTGCCCCGCTTTATATAAATTACTAGGTTTTAATTCACCTTATTCTCTCGCTCGCAGACTTCTCTCTCCTCTTAGTTCCGCTGCAATGACGTCACTCCCATCACCCACGTGTATTTTCTTCTTCCTATCACTTCCTATTTCCGCCCTCAGCTCGTCGGCCTTTGGGGCCCTGAAGTGCCCATACTTAGCTGCCGCAGATATGTCTGCAGTACAGAGTGGCTCATTGCCAGGCTAAAAGCCCCTCATAACTCCGCTGTGGTCTTTACCATCATATAACCAACCGGAAATAATAAATACACTATGCCATATCATATTAAGAGCTTCCGGTTTTTCTTTTTACGTACAGTTTCAGTCAGGCATACTGAGGAAACCCCAAATTGGGGCCCACAGGCCGGCGACATGCGCTATACTGACACCTAATGGTAAGGAGTTGTAACTGCAGCCTGATGCAATAACATTGACAGAGCTGGCTGTCACGTGGGAGTCATTGCATCAAAGTCCTCACTCATTGCATGGATTTTTGTGATGGGAGTTGTCACCACTATATATTTTCTATAGGTTTATATGACAATAATAGCGTTTAACATTAATTTTACCGTGAGGTGTATTTTTTTATGATTTTGTGGTTTTTTTTAACTCTTACTCGAACACGATGGCGGCAGGATTTGGTTTATTAAATTAGTTAACATTTTGATAGCCCGTCTCGAGCATCTCATTTCAGTGACTCGTGGCAACAAATGGTGGTAATCACTTCCCGTATCGAAGCCATGCTTGTATTCAAGTGAAGAGGTCTACTCCGCATTGCGTGATAAAGAGTATTCGCCAGAGTACCCCAAATTCCTGAGACGGGGTAAAAACTCTGACACTCGGGGGCCAGTCAGGTACGCCTGTGTGCTATTAGGCCTCACTGGCTTGAAATATGGCCCATCATATTTCTATACATTATATTTCTATACATTGTATTTCTATACATTGTATGTATTTCTATACATTATATTTCTATACATTGTATTTATTTCTATACATTATATTTCTATACATTGTATTTATTTCTATACATTGTATTCTATATATTTGTTTGTAGGAGACCTTCTCATATTAATGATTTTCAGCTGAAAGTCACAGACGCTGGAGAATAAAATCAGGACCGCGGACCTGAGTGCTGCTGAGCTCTACCTCTGTCCCGATAGTGGGACAAAATCAGGACTGTCCCGCTCGAAGCGGGGCAGTTGGTAGGCATGAATTAGGGTGATCCCGTGGCCCAGATTTTTTCAGAAGAAATGCGAAAACCAAATTAGAAAAATGTAACATTAATGATATTTCGCCCAAATTGTCTAAAATATGTGTAAATTGGCTTCTCGTTGTGTTGAGTCACTAAATGACTTAACTAGCTGTACGTCGCGCATGATGACATCACGCAGTAATGGTCGTTGGGGCTCTGATCCCTGCTGCAACAACTTCAAAAAAGAAGCAGCTGCATCAAATGGCGTTAGGTGTCACTGGCCGTGTGCGGCCATCATCCTCCCATAACCATACCTGGGAACTGTCCCGAGACTCGACATATTAACCCTTTAATAGCCCACCAGGAAGATTTTATGTAGTCATCTCGCCAAATGTGTTACCCAAATGACTCTAATACCAGTCGTCATGGAGACATTCACTTATCATTATTTAAAAATACACCTGCATTCAAGCAGGGATGTCAACCATAACATACTGGGAGCAAAAGCATCAATTAGGAGTGTTATATGCGATCCCAGGAGTGTAGAATAGAAAGGAGTCAGCTCCAGACTGAGAATCTGCCCCTGCGAGTTCCCAGGTATTGCCCATAGCTGCTCAGACTCCACACTATTTGGTAACAGTCCCTTGACAGTCATGGCTTTGTCATCGTTCACTCAGGGAGGAGCGGAGTCCTCGTCTTCCTCTATTGAGGGATTATATGGATGACTGTCTCGCAGTAAAGCAGCGTTAACAGGCCTTAAATACTTAGCTAAGTGGATATGAGAGACCTATTAATGTTTATAAGCGTGACTGACATGTATATACACAGCCATACATACCGTATATATTTATATATATATATATACATATCCATATCTATACGTACATATCTATACATATCCATACCCATCTATACATACATATCTATACATATCCATACGCATCCATACATACATATATATACATACACATACACATCTATACATACCTATCTGTACATATCCATACACATCTATATATACATATCTATACATACATATCTAAACATATACATACACATCTATACATACATATCGTATAGAGATATAAGTATATATATATTCATATATTTACAGGAGGAGAAACGGGCCGATCTGCTGGAGAATTCTATTTTAATATAATAACTTATATAATAATTGTTATGAATATATATTATAGATAATAATATTATATACTGAATGCATAATATATATATAATGCAAGAAATGTGCATACCTGTCCCGAGAATTCAGATATTTTACTCCTTGGGGAAACTTTTTTGGGTTCACAGAGAATATTTTTCCAGTGGAGCGGATTTTAGGTGCGTCGCGGAGTCTGGATCATGATGCGTGAATCAAACCGGGACATCTAAGTGAAAAGTCTGCGCTCCATTCCTTAAATGTGTCAGCTGCTATCTTGTAAAAGGCCCCATTAATCACGCTGTCGTTGTCATAAACCTGCTTCTGTTTACACAGATCCGCCCTTTCCGTATTACAGACTCCTTCCCGTCCCCATCAGCCATGTCCATCAACACCAGCTGAGTGCGAAATAACACTCTATCCCTCATGCATGCGTCATATATCCATCATATATCCATGCTGTATCCATCATCCATATCCATCATATATCCATCCTGTATCCATCATATATCCATCATATATCCATCCTGTATCCACCGTGTATCCATTATATCCACCGTGTATCCATCATATATCCATCATATATCCATCATATATCCATCCTGTATCCACCGTGCATCCATCATATATCCATCATATATCCATCCGGTATCCACCGTGTATCCATCATATATCCATCCTGTATCCATCATATATCCATCACATATCCATCATATATCCATCCTGTATCCACCGTGCATCCATCATATATCCATCATATATCCATCCTGTATCCACCGTGTATCCATCATATATTCATCCTGTATCCATCATATATCCATCACATATCCATCATATATCCATCATATATCCATCACATATCCATCATATATCCATCCTG
>VKOC01048275.1:0-18939 GCA_009364415.1 Spea multiplicata | reverse complement strand
CAGGCCCCCTCCCTTGTGTATTGATTTATTTGATGCCCCCAGCCAGCCCCCCTCCCTTGTGTATTGATGCACCAACCCCTTGTACTGGTTAATATAATGGCCCCCATACCCATGTGTATTAACCCCCCCGTTTGTGTATTGATATATGTGACATCCTTCTAACCACCCTGATGTGTAATTATGTCCCCAGCCACCATCTTTGTGTATTATTTAATTTTCCCAATGCAGCCCCCACCTTGTTAATGTCCCTCCTTCTGTCACCTCCACTATTTATTTAAAATAAAATACTTTTTTGCTGGCCTTCATTCTTGCACTGTAACAGCAGGCTGCTCTTCTCCCTCATGCTCTTCTCCCTGTCAGGCAGTGACAAGCAACTGTTCCATAAGAGCCCGCCCCCTTCAAAGGGCGGGACGAAGAGCCTCAGTCAGTGATTGGCATGCCAGCAATCCATTAAGCAGCCAGCGGAGGCGGTTTTACAGCCACTTTGAAACTGTCAGCCGCATCGGCTGCAATTGTGTTCAATGTTATAGCGTTTCAATTGGGGGGGCACACTGGGGGGCACAGCATAATGTAGGGGGGCCATGGCCCCCTCTGGCCCCCCCCTGGCGACGCCCCTGTTGACAAGAGTTGTCCAAGTTGTGAAGGGATTTGGAAAATGCATTATGACATTCTGTGCATTATTAGATATTTCATAACGAAAACAATAACAAATTAGATTAGGTTCAGTGATCACAGCACTGTTCTAGAACAGATGTGAACTGAACCTATGAAACATCTTAACTCCACCTTAGGCCATTCATAAATACATGTCCCAGGGATCTTTTGATGCACTCAATGAGAATGAAAGTTACAGATGCAATTGCTTAGTTTTATGTAAGTGCCTCAAGACAATGTTTCTTTTCTACACGCTGCAGCATTGGAATGCAATAGCAAATATGACATGGAAGTCTGCTTTATATGTAGCCCTTGTATTGAAGGAAAGGTCAGACCAATTCGAGAGAATGGACTTAAAATCAATGGCGAAATTATGTTTTGCTTATATAATGCCAGAACTCATGCACCTATAATAAATATGCTAGTTTTTATACATTAAATCTTCACAGTTTAGTAAATTTGAAATGGTAAAACGTACGGTTAAATTGTGTTAATACTGTAATATTAAGGCACATATTTCCAGTCTACTGCTACACCTTTGTTAATAATAAAAAATAAAAGATTTATTGCTCCACCAGTTATACTGGTGCACTACGATATAATTACAAAGTGCCAGGACCTTTTATAACTTACCGTAATATTGAAGATAAAAACCCCCCACCTTTTACCTCTTTTCTGGTTGCTAGAAAAGGAGGTGGATTTTTTAATAAATCGTGTTTAAAAAGTATGGAGCCCCCAGTATGGATGCATAGGAGGTATGCTCTAGTAGCATTGTCTGAATTCCTATTTCAATAGCGACTATTTCACAAAGTGCACCCCTGAACATCTTAATGTCACAGCAACAGGTAGAGTATCTACTTTTTTTAGCCAAAAACTAAGAGAAGGAGGTCTCGGAAATGGAGATAGATGCAAGTCAAGTTCGCCTACCTTGCATTTACATGGGGGGACATCATAGAACAGATTAGACTCGTGCATTCAGATTCATATGAATTAAAATTTTAACAACATCTGCTATGTCTAAAATGAGGAGGGATCCTCAATGAAACAAACAAAAACAAAAGCAGAAAGCTCTAAATGTTTTTGTTTGCATTTTGTTGTTTTTTTCACTCTTGCTCTCTCATACTTTCTCTCACTCATGCTTTCACACTCTCTCAATATTTATATACCTTCTTCGTCAACTGCTTTTATGGTTTATAGACCAGATAGCAGGGAGAATCAGACCAAGAAAGGATACAAAAAACAGAAGAAGTAAAGAAGAAAATGAGGCAAGAGAGGGAGCATGCGAAAAAAAGAGACGGGAACGCGAAAGTGGTTGGCACAAAAGGTATGGAGACATCGAGAGACAGTGTGAGAGAGAGTGAGTAAGAGTATGAATGAGGGTGACTGATACTGAATTGCATTTTCAAATTGAATTTCCGAATTTCATCCGAACCAAAAGGGCAGAAAATGTACCAGAGTCTAAAGTTCTAAAACACAACTTACCTATGGATGTAAGAGTAGGCCAGTAAACAGAAGGAATCTTGGAGTCTGTCAGTGGAGAATCTGGGACAGCTCAGATATTGAAAAGCCAGTTCCATGTATGCTTATAAAAAAAAACCCAATACAATTTACAAAAGAAAAAAGGATTTAGAATATTATCATTATTCCTTGCTTCACACTGATAAACATATTGACTTACTTGGTCTTCCTATCGTATATGGGCAACCTTGACTGGATATATCTACTTTCATTTGAAAAGAAGCACAACAAATAAATTTTATATATATATATAACTTTCTTGTTTTTAATTTTATCCAATAATTTAACATATTGTTAATGTTATAATATAAATGACTATTGTAGATGGAAAACAGCTAAAACTTGTAAGGTACCAGGAACCAGACCGACACAAAAATATAAAATGAAAAAATACTTTATTGAATAAACGTAACGCAAAATTGTAGTCCAATAAACAAGGTGGGGTCAGGAACCAGAACGGGTAGTCAGAAGAGCCGGAGTCAGGAATATGAAAGTCAGCAGTGTCAGGGTACAATAGCCAGGAATCAGGAGCCGGAAGGGTAGTCACGCGAAGCCAGGTCATACACAGGAAAATCGGGAACACAGGGATGCATTTGGTAGCCAGAGAGGAACACAAGGGCAATGGAATCCTGCAGGCTTATTTAGGCCAGAGCAAGGTAGAGTTTCAAAAAACTGCCCACAGCATACAGTGAAAAGGCCTAAAGCTAACAACCCTAGCGAAATCTCAAGTGTGACTGCGAAACCATGACAGATCTTTAATGGAATATCTACACAGGCTCTTTATCAGCAACCATCACTCCGATGTTCCAATGGTGTGTTGTGTTAGTAAACCCAAGTTTAACTTTAAAAGGCTACTTGATTATTAGAAAACTCTTTTATATACATATATATATTAGCACAGCTAGAAATATGCTTGTGACCCAAAACTTTTGAATAGTAGTGTGTGTGTGTGTATGTATATATATATATATATCGTATAATACATGTACTGTAAATATTCGTTTCGCACTAGTGCTTCAGAAACATTAATGTGACGGGGAGGATTGCTTTGTAAGTACATTCAATTATGTGGCATTATTAAGTTCAGGAAGGCACACGCTTCAAAGGGCAAGTGGCTCTCAAAATCCAAGGACTACAAAGCCAGTTAACGTCAACAAAGAAAGTATAAATCTCTTTTATTATTGATAGAATATACAAAAAGGACACAGAGCCAGACACGCTTAACGCACTTTGCACATAAGTGCTGAATCATAAGCTGGATTGTCCGATCCAGGAAACACATTTAAATATCAGACAATTTATCAGTCAAAAGTATGTGTAGGAATTAATGACTAAAAGGGGGAGTTGACACAGTAAGTTAATGTGCTACTCAGGATGTAATGTGAAACAAAAAAACTGAGAAATAATTGTGTACATGTAAAAAACCAGAGAAACAAATATCATAGTTTTGAGTGCCACTTTCCTCATTGAAGTGTGTGCATTCTTGGCGAAAGGGGTCTGAGGTTTGGTAAGAGTTGGGAGAGTTGGATTTTTCATCTGGTATTATTAAATTCTGGAAATGTACTTGAACACAATTGTAAGATTGTTTGATAAAAAAAACGTTCAAAGAACCAATAAACCAAATGTAATTGATCATTTGGTTCAATTTCACTTGACAAACTCAAGTATGATTACTGCCAGCCCTGTTAAATCTAAACAATAATTAAATAGTGAAGTAGGCTAAAAGTGTTATAAAGCCATTCTTGGGACTCCAGCAAACTATGGCGAGAATCTACAAGTGGCTAGCTTACCAGAATTCCTCAAAGAGCACATCACTAGCCCAGGAGGTCACAACAGAACCGCAGGCCTCACTTGGCTCAATTACAGCCAGTGTTCACAATTCGACAACAAGAAAGACTGTGGAAAAATAGAATTCATGGGAGAGTTCTAAGGCGAAAAAAACACTGCTAACCAAAAGAACACAGACTTCCCCAAAAAACATCTTGAAGACCCCAAGACTTTTGGGATGATGTTCTGTGGACTGATGAGCAGGGTCGTACCCAGAGTATTTGGCACCCGGGGAGGATCCTGTATGTGGCACCCCCAGAGACACACAAAAAATTAATGTTGTTAAGAATATTTATTGTAAAAAATTGTAAACTATGTCAACTGGAGAAAAAACTAGAAATCTGAAACAATAAATTATTAACTTATAAATAAATTAAATAAGTTGACATAAATAACATTTACTGAAGAAATATGGTACAGCATAACTCCCATCAATATATATTGAGCCAGACATTGACGGTAGTGCAACATAACCCTTATCACTATACACTAAGCCAGACATGGACATGGTAGGCCTCTGCCCCTAAAACAGCCTGCCTGTGACACCTCTGTCCCTAAAACAGCCTGCCTGTGCCACCTCTGCCCCTAAAACAGCCTGCCTGTGCCATCTCTGCCCCAAAGCAGCCTGCCTGTGCCACATCTGCCCCTTAAACAGCCTGCATGTGCCACCTCTGCCCATGAAGCAACCTGTCTGTGCCACCTCTGCCCTCTTAACAGCCTGCCTGTGCCAACACGACCCCTGAAACAACCTGCCTGTGCAACCTCTGCTCCTCTAGCAGGCTGCCTGTGTCATCTCTGCCCCTTTAATAGCCTGCCTGTGGAGTATTATTTATGGAGGACATAAATAACACAGAACATCACAACTAACACAATACTGGAGGAAGCAATATTACAGTATGTCCTCTAAAGCACAGATATAGTACAAAATAGTTTGCACTTCAATGGGATTTTATATGACCTCTGTGAATTCCACATCTTCATTGTTCTTATTGTAAAGAACCCTGTTCAATGGTTTATCTAAACATTCCTTTCTACAAGTCTGAATGGATGAACAAAAGTTTTTGTATAATCCCGCTATTCCTATAATGATATCATATTCCATCTAAAACTAAGTAAATTATATTTTCCTCATGTGATACAATACCTCACAACTCTTACTGGCCCACAGCAGCTGGCTGACAGTGAATGCTTTTGTCTACAGTTATTCCAAAATACTTTTTAATTTAATAATTTCAAATGAACAAAATCTGATTTTAGGTATAATTTGCATCTTTTTGCCCAAACTGCACAACTTTGTATTTGACAATATCTAATCTGCCTTTTGGCTGCTAAGTGATCCAATTTTCAGCTCTTCTTGCAAGGAAATAACATAGTTCAGGCTGTATTACCATACTTAATTTTGTGTCATCAAACACAGAAATATGTCTTTCAAAGCCCACTACAACTACAAGATTATTTATATATGATGATTGTACGCTTCATTATATGCCCTTGTAAATTATGAACGTATAGATTTTAGGCAATTTATTCAGTTATTACATTTCTTTTTTCTACGTTTCTGCTATTTCTGATAGGTAGGATTTTTATCCGTTCTTCATACATCTCAGAGGAAGTCACACATGCATTCTGAAGAAAAAATATTTCTTTATTTGAAAATCAACTTTACCTGTATCTGCACTTGATTTATTGTGTATTGTATATTTTTAATTAAACTTTACCTCTAATTTGAATAATGTAAAGTCCAACCTATTTCTAGCAGTAACACCTGCCACATGTAAAATAGTTTTTCTTTCTGGGAACAATTAGGAAACTGCCCCACTATATATACATAAATTATAGCCTTCTCCTAAACCTAACCAATTTACCAATTTTAGAATTCAACAGTTGCCTTTTGGGAGGTTGGCTGTCATTTCCTATCAGTTTCTGATTTTATACTATTTTCTACTTTAACCATTGTAATCGACCTTTTGCAATTTCTGTTAGCATTTGTGTAGTTTATAAACAATGCTGCTGATCCCTCTGATTGAGTAGCTTTTCATTAGCAATGCTAACATTTGGGGGTTAATAGCATATACCTACAATTAATAAACTGCCTTTGTTAGCATCTGTGCAAATTTATATCCATAAAGCCTCCACATTCTCACCAGAACCAGCATATAATATAAATCAATTCATTATATACCTAAATATTCCTGAATATATATATTAAAAGTATAAATCCAATTTAGATATTAATAAATTAGTATAATAAGAGTGCCTAAATGAACTCCTACTTTGCTAAATCAAACTACTACATTTGTATTTGGATGGATTAGCTCTCAATATGATTAATCCAAAATAGTATTTAATTAAACAAATTAATCTCAAATACAGTCACCATTAAATTATCCAAACAATAAATTAATATGTATGAATAAATAAAATAAAGACACAAAACAAAAAGCTGAATAATTATATCCCTAGTATTACCTTTGCTTAATAATAATAATACTAATGATAAAAAAAACATATTGAAGTTAATTATACAAAATAAATTATTATAAAAAATATCGCTTTGGTGAAATTCGGGGGCTTTATTTTTTTCAGAATGGCATTTTCAGGGGAGGTCCCCGACACCTTCTGGACTCACCTTTCATTATAGTTTTTTTTTTTAAAAAAAATAGGTTCCCCCACAGTTAGGATGGTCAAAGAGGTGCTGCAGTAGTAGTAGTAGTAGAGCAGTTGGCCTGGGCAGGTAGACACTGGCACATGATAGGCACATGCAGCCCCTTGGAGCAGGACTGAATTTTAACAATATCATAAAAAAAGTTTCCCTAGAGTAAGTACAGAGTTAGAGTGGTCAAAGAGTAGTAGTAGTAGTAGTAGTAGTAGTAGTAGTAGTAGTAGTTGTAGGGCACTGGGCCTGGCAGTCATACACTAGCATATGCAACCCTATGGAGCAGGATGGAATTTCCCCAGTAGTATATATTATACATATTATATTGTCACCAATATGTATTTATCAATGAAGAATAATAGATGATATGATAGAAAGACTTAACAAAAACTTGTCTACAAATTACAGGTTTGGCTAGTGGCATAAATGGCCAACTGTGTTAATCAACTAACCTCCACTCAGGAACAGGTGAAAAATCTGTTGTGGTCTCTGTGCTACGCTACAGTAGTCACTTCAGCTTCTCCAATCCACCATACAACAGTACATTTTCTTCACTAAAATAAACTATTAATTAACTTGCAGTATGATAGGTGAGCAATGAGCCTCAATCTCAGCTTCTGCAAACCTAACTGTCACTGTCTCACACTCCAACTCTCAGCAGTCTGTAACGGCTGCTACTGACAAGTTAAATGGGGTCATCACATTTATATATCTAATGCTTGTCCCATCCCATAGTAAATGCTGATTGGCCAGAATGAAGTAAGAAAAAACTCCCACAGGGTAAGGACGGTCAAAGGGAAGTAGCAGCAGGAGTAGTAGAGCACTGGGCCTGGGAAGGTAGACACTAGCATATGAAGGAACTAGGAACACGGAGCATTGTGGAGCAGTACTGAACTTATATGTTATACATATTATATTACCACCAATATTTATCAATGAAGAGTAATAGATGATATGATACAAAGATAATAAAAAATTAACTTGTCAACAAATTTCAGGTCTGAGAAGAATTGCCAAAACGGCTTGTTATGGCGCGAAAGTGGCTTGTAATGGTGGCTACACATGGCAACATAGGACATTCAATCTCAACCTCTTTCATGGTGCTTGTAGCCACAGGTACTTGTTTAATCTTATTTCACATAAACAATCTTGTTCCCTCCTTGTCAGAGGTTTACATTCATCGAATTAGCGGTGATGTCTCTTTGCACTACTAGTCCGTTCCTACATCGTACTTCCGCTTGGTATACTGCATGACCTTTAGGTGCTGGAATAGATTTCCTTCCTTGTCAGAGGGTACCCCCATCAAGTTAGTGGTTCATGCACGTCATAGTATTTTTTAGCCCTTCTCATCATTAGTTTTCACTTAGGATAGTTGGTGTGACGGAAGCCTCCATCACTGGGGCCACTGGAGAAGCCTGACTGCTAGCCTCCTCCCTATTGACTATGGGCCCTGGGTTTCTAAAGACTTCTGTGGCTACCCCCAGCAGTATCTTCTCATCACTGGCTGAGGGGATTATCTCCAGCAGACAGCCAGGGTCTGCCACCAGGGTGAGGCCTCCATTGTTTTAGTAATGTTATATAAATCAGTCTCCCCCACCTATTGTGTTGTTAATCCCGTTACTGCCCCTGTTGTCTCTGGGAGGCAGATTAAGGGGGTTGTTTGTGTCCCAATATCTTGTTTTATGTAAATGTGTGTTTTGCTGGATATATCCAGCTCTGTGTGTGAGAAATAAATCAGTCTTCGTTTGGTTTTCCCCTACACTGAGTCTCGGCGAGTGACTGGGGAACCGGGGAAAGTGTGAGTCCCAGGCTAAGGGAGCACAAGACAGCGGAGGTAGTCGCTCGGACTAGCCAGCTCCGTTACATTGGTGGCAAGCGGTGGGATGCTTCCTTGCAAGCGGGACATTCAAACCACCACTGGGATTGATCACTCTGCGGGCAGAGAAGCAGCCATGCCAGGATTCTCAGCTCTGGAAGAGGAGTTCAGATGGCGTGTGCAGGAGGCATGTACAAAGTTCGGTGGAACTGTATCGGCAGAGGATGAGCTGCTTTGGAGGGATTGTATTCGTCGGCATCTCTGGTTGGAGGCTCTTCAATGGGAACAGGACTACCAGGGTAAGAACCTCGTAACTTTTGAGGAAAGGTTCTGGCTCCAGCGGAGGATGCTGATGTCGTTTTTGGGGAAGCAGCCCAAAGAGGAGTGGGCGTCTGAACTGGAGGTGCTGGTCCAGAAAGAGGTGAGGTTGGACGATGGCTATCGGGCTCTGCGGTGGTACGCAGCACAGCTGTGTCCAGGTCTGGAGTGCACAGAGCCCACGGAGGGCTATAACTTTGGCGGCCTGGGATTAATATGGGACAGTCTCCACAAGGATCCGGACTTCGGCAGTACAGCGGAGTGGCGGATTGAGGACATCCAGGATCTCAGAGAGTTGGACCTCCTTGCTGCACTCAGACTGGGAGGTGATCTAGATTATTTAGTTGCACGGGAATGGGAACTGGAGAAGGCATATAAAAAACTGTTTGACCGTGTTCAACAGAATGCCCCAGTGTCCAGGGATTTTATTGATTATTCATTCGAGGATGTTGACCCGGCAGGGGTGAATGAGACTGGGGTCTCCAGCTCTGAGGCACAGGGATACTGGGTAGGGAGCCCAGATCCGATACTGGAGCTATGCGACTGTGCTTCACAACCGGATCCAGAGACTGGGGATTTAATCGATTTTATGTCTGAGGATGTTAGCCCGAGAGGGGTGGATAACACTGCGGTCTCCATACCTGAGTCCTCAGAATGCTGGGCAGTCTGCCCAGATCTCTTAACCCCACCTGAAGAGCTGGCAACAGGGCAGAGTGCTGCTGGATTCTGCCCCACACCTGCAATGGCTACAAGGATCCAGGGAGATGCGGCAGTCGCCCCATCTCCCCAGCGGCAGCTCACATGTCCGGAGAAACTTGTTTTTCCTCCCCAGCGGCAGTGGGAGGAACCGAGAGATGTGACAGCCGGTCCATTCTCCCAGTGGCAGCTCACCAGTCCGGGAGCGGAGGAACCGGTCCTCCCTCCCCAGCGGCAGGCCGACCCACAAGATGCCCTAACCTCAGCTGAAGTGGTGGCAACCGGACAGAGCAGCGCTGGCCTCTGCCCAGCACCTACCAAAGCTGCAGGAATTCAGGGAGATCCAGCAGCCAACCTACCTCCCCAGCAGAAGCAGGGAGGTGGAACAGCCGGTCCATCTCCCCAGCGGCAGAACCTAATTCCGGTACCGGAGGAACCTGAACTCCCTCCTCAACGGCAGCAGGAGCACCAGGGAGGGGATGCAGGAGGCATCTCTCCCCAGCGATACCCGGGAGATGGCGCAGCCGGCCCATCTCCCCAGCAGCAGCAGGAGCACCAATTTTGGGAGGGCATTAATGGGCCAAATAAACTGACTGACTACGGAGTCAACCCGTTTGGGGTCTCATCCTATGTCAGTCCAATTCGAAGGGGGAAGAATTGTGACGGAAGCCTCCATCACTGGGGCCACTGGAGAAGCCTGACTGCCAGCCTCCTCCCTATTGACTATGGGCCCTGGGTTTCTAAAGACTACCCCCAGCAGTATCATCTCATCACTAGCTGAGGGGATTATCTCCAGCAGACAGCCAGGGTCTGCCACCAGGGAGTGACCACCATTGTTTTAGTCTAATGTATAAATCAGTCTCCCCCACCTATTGTTGTTGTTAATCCCGTTACTGCCCCTGTTGTCTCTGGGAGGCAGATTAAGGGGGTTGTTTGTGTCCCAATATCTTGTTTTTATGTAAATGTGTGTTTTGCTGGGATATATCCAGCTCTGTGTGTGAGAAAGAAATCAGTCTTTCGTTTGGTTTTCCCCTACACAGAGTCTCGGCGACGTGACTGGGGAACCGGGGGAAAGTGTGTTGTCCCAGGCTAAGGAAGCACAAGACAGCGGAGGCAGTCGGTCGGACTAGCCAGCTTCGTTACAGTTGGTATTTGGTAAAGTTAGGTAGGAGGCAATATTTTCTATTGCAGACATTTTAAATTTGTTATGTCAACGTGTTGGTATTCTGCCTCTGTTTGGTAGTCAGATGCCCCCCCCCCCACATGAAGTGATTCTCCTCCTTGTCTGAGGTTACATCTCTCGAGTGGTTCATGCATCACTTCTTTTAGCTAGAGCCACCCCATATTCCTCACTCCTACTCTATTGTAGAGCCGGTTTAGTTATTGATAGAGTTTAGTTATTGTTTGCATTTGTATTCGGGCAAACATGAGAACGAACACGAAGGGTGTGTTTTCGTTGTTCAGCCCAAATACCGAAGAAACGAACATGGCGGCGGCAAAACGTATGTGTTCGTCTTCGTTAATATCTCTGACTAATCTTCCTGGTCCCTTCCCCTTCTAGCCAACCTTATCTACGCAGCATCTCAGGGGTTAACGGGAGCAGAAATCCGTAGGACCGTGCAAGCGACTCTGCCGGTCGCCTGCAGGGCCCTCCTTTGTCATCAACCAATTGGTCCCAAATTATTATTTAGGAAATATGTAATTCAATTGGAAAAAAATACAGCCACGTAATTAATAAAAATCAGGGGATTTCAGTTAGAGAAAATTTATTACAAACCCTAAATTTAACAAAAAAGTTAAGTTTTGTAAAATTTAATTTTATGTTTGATTTAATGGTGTGAATATATTATGATTTTTTGCTCTGCGTTACTTTAAGTGGAGCTTCTTTTGCTTAACAATTTTCCTAAGCTTTGTTACTAGCTTTGTTTTCTTATGTAAGGGAATACTTTACCTTGTTAAATAAATCACATCCTTTTTATAAGACACTTTACATTGCACACTTTAAGGAGACCTCATTATTTTCCAGTTGACTAATTGTTTGAACAATCATTTGGTAAATACCACATGAATAATTCATAGTTACTTTAACTAACATTCAAGAAGTCTTAGTTCTATCTCTATATTTGCATAAATTCTCAGCAAAATAAGTATGCATGTAAAAAGCTATGAACACAGAAATTAAAAAACAATTTCAGTATAATTGTATATATTCTAAAGACAAACTAATCCCAAAACAAAAAAAACAAACATACACTTTATCAAAAATAAAATGGCATATATAATTTATTATATCTTTTAAAACACTTTAAACAATCATATGTGAATGGTGCTTTCCAGTAGCAACTGGTTAAATATTTATCATTTTAGGCATCTTATCAGTTCAAAAAATCTACATTATGCAATGTAAATGCCTATATAGTAGAAACTTATTTTGCATTAATACACAGTTGGAATTAGAAATACATATAAAACATACATTATCTATGAACATTGTTTATATATATATATATTTAATTATATTAATATAATAAATTACTTTTATATTCCAACTGCCCAGTAGTTCACAGCGCTCACTCTAACACACGTATGGTCCCATTGTAAATGCATGGGAGATTCCTACTCCCGTGGGGTCTAAGGAGACTATTTCATTCATTTAATGGAATAATTTTACTGCCATTCATTAACTGCTTTAAGGAGCCAATCATTGGCTTGAAATGTTAGAACATGAAGGGTTTGTTGCAAGGAAGCTCTGAAGCAGTGGCGTCACTAGGGTTGGTGTCACACGGTGCGGTCCCGCTGACGTTGGTGGGCGGTCCCGCTGATGTCGGGGGAAACAACCCCATTTGAAGGAAAAAATGGACAGGGAGCGGGGCGTGTCAAGACCCCTCTCCTGCGACCCGGAGGAAGAGTTCCCTGTCTGGTGTGGTGTCACCCCCTGTAAGGTGTTACCCGGGTGCGATCCGCACCCGGGTTGTGAAGCCACTGCTCTGAAGCCTCTCTTTTTAAAGCTAAATTATTTTGTCTTTTCTTGAAGGTTTAATGAATGCCTGTTAAGGGACTTAAAGTACATTTATTTGTACTTTAAGGACAGTAGTATGTCTGGGATTCTAGAGTCCACTTTTAAACATAAAGGAAGGGTAATCATGATTATAAAAACTGTATGTTGGTGCTTTTTTCTAGATTGTTGATGATATGAATGTATAATGCATTCAGCTATTAGATGTGTGCATAAGCTTGAGTGACAAACTATTATTACACTGATGGCAACACTTCCTTTTTTTAATAATTACTCACAAATATTACCAATGTCATTGGTATTATCTAAAGCCAAAGTTAAAAGCACTGCCTAATGAAGCAATTAATGTATATCTTAGAAAGCTTTTAATATGTATTAATAGCTGCGGGGGGAAAACTGTTCTATTCTGCTCTAACAAATTAAACACATTATTTTTTCTACAGGGAACCCCTCGTGCATGTGAGTTTTAAAATATATTTGTTATTATAAATATAATCAGTATTTTAGTTTATACAGTATTGCTGTTATGTACTGTTTTCTTCTTGTTCACATATCAGTTAATATGTCAGCCTTACATATGTTTTACCATAATATATCTTTTTTTTATAAACTAATGTAAACTTTTGCTTTTGTCAGAAGGAAATAAAGGATGCAAATCTTATCTTTTTTAACATTCCAGCCATCATATGCAGTTGTGTCCCATTTAAATTAATATGTTTTTCCTCCTTGCAGATGCATGGTGGGAATAATAAGTTCACCAAAACTCATCTGCTGCTTGGCAGTCCGTGCTATACTCCCCATCACACAGCTCCAGCCCTGGCTCATGTTAGACTCCTAGGGAGTTTAGTACAAAAGAACTCCCACCAATTTAATAGTCCCAGGTAGCATGCCACTCGGTACAATAAATGGAGCCCCCTGCATGATTGGGCACCATATAGAGGTACTATTGTAACCTCTGGATGACAACCCTGGTAAAGATTACAAGGCTTGATTGATTATCCATGACAAGTATTAAATTAAAAAAACAAGGTATTAAAAGAATATTCAAAAGCATAGTTCAAGATCGGACCAAAGATCTGGGTTGCATGCAACATTGTCAAAGTGTAGGAAACAATCCTCCATTGACTTGAAATATGTTAGTGATCATTTTTAAGGTAAAAATTCAATTACTTACTTCTGTGTTTTGGAGAATTAGTTCTGTTTCCTAACCTTTTGGTTCAGAAAAAATCATAGGGCTTTTGTTTATTCAGAAACTAAATTTGTTGGCCAAAAATTCTCTGCCACTGCCCCCTGACCTGCTCTCTTACATTTTCCATTTGTTTTCTCATCTCCTCTGATCTCAGCAGAAGCAGGGAGCAGGAAGGAGGAGGTGACAGTAGGACGCCTGATCAGTTAGGCAGATCAATGGTCAGTAACCTAGGCCTGCTATTCAACACTTCAAAAAATTGCCCCCAAACCCAGGGAACCTAAAGCAGAATAAATCATGCTGTATGTACTAGGGAAAAGAAAAAAAGGAGGGACTCTGGATTTTATTGCCCACATTGCCCAAATGATCCTAGACTAAATATTGAAGAATGAGAGGTAAACAACAGCCATCAATTAGATTCATGCTAAATTGATTTCAGGACAGGTGTAGAATTTGCTTATTTGTTTTATCCTTCCTTAAAATATTTATGATTTGTTTGTATTTCATTTTTTGTGTTTGTTCTCTGCAAGATAAAATTATCTGTAATATACTATTTGTAATTTACAAAGCAAATATGAAAGAAGCAAGAATATTAATTGTGTTTTTGTTGTATTCTTTTTTTTTATTCTAGGGCCAATGAATGTCTCTGACAAAAATATGTGTTCAGAATTTCTTAACATCCAAGCAACATTAAAACCACCTTTTTCGTCACTAAGAAATGTGGCCCTTTTCTCACTACTGATTTTCAAGGGTCATACAAATCTATCTCAAATCCACTTTCTGGTTGTTATTTGCTGTTACCCCTAGATAGTTACAGTTATGGCCGCAGAGATACTAGATTAAAGCTTGAGATAGAATAGAGAAGAGAAGGGAAAAGAGATGCGTACGAAGAAAGAAGAAGATGCAGATGAAGTGGTTAGCAGAGAAGGTAGGGAAACATTTGGAGAGCGAGAGAGAGAGAGAGAATGAGAGTGTGAGATACTGAGCCAGTGAGAATGTGAGAGAGTGAAGTTAAATTGCCCCACATTTTCGGCCAAACCGAATGGGCAGGGAACAACATTTGTTGCCCGAAAATGAATTTGCCGAAAATGAACGGAAATTTGTCCGTATTGTTTTTTGGTCTATTTGCGCATATCTAGTGTATCAGTCAAGACGCTAGCAAGGAGGTTGGGTAGGAGCCCAGTTGCAGGCTGGTATAAGGGAGGCTAAGCAGAGTAATATCAGAGGGTCTTGAGAAACACAGTGAGAGAGAAATACATCAGAAACTGAGTAAAGCAAAACCAGCAAAGTCGAACAAAAGTAAGAATACACAGAACACAAATTCTAAACATAATCCAACAAGACATACATGGTACAGAGCACAACAAAGGACAGGGAGCAAGGCAAGGAACACAAAGTATGGAGTGAGGAGCCGAGAACCTCAGACACTTCTCCATTAAGCAAGGATAGAATTCTTAACTGGGACATGGGCAGAGGAGAAGGGAACCAAGATCCTCAGATGATTCATAGAAAAGAGGGCAAAGGTAACAAAATACTGACAGACATAAAAACAAAATAAAAAACACACTTTTATTAAAACTAAGTAACACACCAAAACTGGACAAAAAAATAACAATATTAATATATAAGTATATATAATTGCTAACAGCAATCACACTCCTACCATGCCTACGTTCTAGCATGTACTGGTTGCCTGGGCATGATAGGAGTGTGATTGCTGTTCGCAATTATATATATATATATATTGTTATTGCATTTTTCTGTCCAATTTTGGTATGTTAACCACACCTCTTTAGTCTCCTGGACTAAAGAGGCAATGGAGCCCTTCCTTATCCACTATTTCTAATGTGACGTGAGTTATTTTCAGATAATCCTAGAGAAAGCCAAAGCATCTATAAATGTTTCTTTAAGACCCAGAGAATCTTCTTCGTATTGTTAACACACAGTCTTGTCTTGCAGTTCAGAGGAGAATTATGTTTGGGATGAGGGTGATGATGCTTCATCAACAGAAGAATATTTGTACGTAGCATCATCTTATAGATCAATTATAGTTAAAAACAACTGGGAATGTATTTAAGTAGATTCCAAAAAAGGATGGTCAACTCTCTCTCTCTCTCTCCATATTTACATATATATATATATATATATATATCTATATAGATATATAGATAGATATATATATATATACAGTATACACATACAAGTTAAGCGGTACCAAAAGCCATGAATATAGTTTGTATGATAGATAGATAGATTATAGATGCTCTAGAAAGTGAATTCCTCTGTCTATTTAAAGATTAAAATGTCTAATTTTAAAGATACATTGCCGCTACAACTTTAAGGCAGGTAAAGCTGTATGAGGGTTCTATGCTTGGGTTCTCTGACATCACCAGCTGCGCGGAACACTGACCACAGGGAGTCACATCCTAACACCTCATCTACTAGTCTACAGACTGTGGGTTAGCTACTGGTAGGTATTCTGGGGACTACTACAGTTGGGTTTTGGGGGAAAAGAAGTAAATTAAGGATTTGAATTAATATTAATTTAAATAACTGTAAGATGAGAAGCTTGATCTAATACTGAGGATTTTGTGCGAACAAAATGAGTGACAGCCTGGAGGATATTGTGAGTATTTGCCTTAGTTCTAAGTTTTCTGTTATTAAAGATCTAATGATCATTAAATATAATTCTATATTATCCAAGTGATGGTTGATAAGAATAATGTTTTTTTTCTTTTAGGATCAGTTAATAGCTGATAGGTATGTAGTTCTTAAAGCAATTATCTATCTATCTATCTATGCCCATATAATTTAAACCGGCTTCTTTACAATATGTTTTTATGTCTCTTTCAGGAATGCATATAGTAATCAGGTAAGTTTTACATTCACACTTTAAAAAGTACAGATACTCACATCTCAAAATTCAAAAAGTCGGGGTTAGGACGGGGCTTAATTAAGACTTTTGATATCACTTTGTCACCCATTGATAATAATTAATGTAACTGATTGAGACATTTTACCTGCACGTATATTGTAGCTGAACGTGTGTTCTTTATGCTTTTGGATCACGATTTGGCTTTGTTCACTATTGTCATTACAATAAAGGTGATTGCATTTTACGTTTTGTGTCCGTCTGGTTCCTGGTCCCTAACACCACTATTTCTAGTGTGAGGTGAGTTATTCCCAGATAACACTAGAGAAAGCCAAACCGACTATAAATGTTTCTTGAAGACCCAGAAAATCTTCTTTGTATTGTTAACGCAGTCTTTTCTTGCAGTTCAGAGGAGAATTATGTTTGGGATGATGATGATGACACTTCATCAACAGAAGAATATTTGTAAGTAGCATCATCTTATAGATCAAGTATAGTTAAAAACAATGGGGAATGCATTAAAGCACATTCCAAAAAAGGATGGTCAAATCTAGAGGAACCCAAAACTTCCAGAAATTTTACTTTTTGTCCAGTATTAGTGGGAAACCTAGAAGGTCTTAGTATTATAAACACATAGATTTGTCTTGAAAAGCATCATGGGTGAGAAAAACACCATGGGCGAGGAAGAGGAAAACATCATGGATGAGACAGAGGAGGATCCATCAGTTGAGGAAAATATGTAAGTATCATCATCCTACAGGTCAGATATGCTTAAAATACATGATATGCGGCACAGCTGCCCATGGATAATTACAGGTACAAATGAAGGTGAGTTTAAAAACTGAAATGGGAGGAGGTTTAATTGCACCTCCCCCAACACATTAATAAGGTTTTGGTAGCAGTATAAACTGCTTTGTGTGCCCACTATGTAGGAGGTGAGAGTAGGTTCTCACCCTATTGAGAGTGTGCCTTGACACGTGGCGGGTGAGCTTAATTATGCTTTGGCCAATTCATATAACCAAAACCTCTCATTTATATTACGTTTATATATTTGTTGCCAACTTTATTAGGGTGAGAAGCGCAGACAGTATTTTGTTTTTTGAATTCTGTATTTGAGTTGTTGTGTTATTAGGTGGATTAAAAATGGCACAGATAAGAAATCCTGAATGGTTGTTAGGTTTGCTTACCGTAGATGTACCGACCCAGTGCTTCGCACTAAAGGTTAGTAAGTAACAGCTGTTTCATACAGAGGATATGATGAAAATTCAGTCGCTGGCCGTTATTTATAATTCCTCAGTAGAGAGTAGAGATTTTCTATGCAGGGACAAGCTTACCACTTACCTGTCTTGTCAGCTTACTCCAATATATGTAGACTGTTAACTGCATATTTATCCAGCCTCTTGTGTCATGGTGCATTGGGGGTTACAGACAGAGCCCTTGGTATGCCCTGCAACTGGGCTCCTACCCAACCTGCTTGCCTGAGTCTTGACAGTATCCTACCAATAATTATTATTATTAATATAATTATATAATTCATAGTGTCTGACCAAATATTCTAGAATGAATCTTGTCTGTCCAACTGTTCGTGATATTTCTTTATAGTAAAAGATGACCAGAGCACTGTAATTTGGGCTTGCAGTTCTGATCCATAATCAGGGGAATGTAGCAAATGCTTTTATAACATTATGTCCAGAAGTCCTCGGAGCTTTGATGTTAAAATGTAGTTCCAGATCTTGTTAGCTAAAATGTATGCTTCAAAAGACTAGATAGATTTTGTGTGATGAAAAGACAGTGGTTATGAGTACTTCTTGAATGAGTTTGGAAATGTACATGTGTAGCTAAGGTAAGGGCAGAGCTTTGTGAGCTTTATTTTTTTCCAGTATTCTTAACCCCTCAATTTTGTTTTGTTTTAATGTTTTTATTGTTTCGACATTAGAGGCAATCACGATACATTTAACATAAATTTGGATCTTCAGTCATTTCTAAGGGGCAGATGCAAAAAAAAAAAAATCTTGTAAAGTCTTAAGTATAATATACATCTATGACTACAGCTTCATGGGTAGTTTCACATACACACATTTACAATAGACTTGTGGATTCGTTTTCGTACCAACTTTATTTTTAATGAAAATTGTCTGTTTTGTGCAACGTATGAATGACTGATAACGAAAAAGTGCAAATGTGCCAAAAACTTGTCATGATTTGTCCACTTTCGCCACGTGTACCGGCCACCATTACAAGACTTTTGGCGCCATTACAATCCGTTGTAGTGGTCTTTGATGAGGTAAAGTGGGACGGACTGTGTATAGGAGGGTACAAATCAATGACTGATAGATAGAAGTAGCCAAAAAACAAGGTGTGGTGTCATTGGTGGTTATGG
>VKOC01048273.1:0-11090 GCA_009364415.1 Spea multiplicata | reverse complement strand
GCTCTCTTGGTGAACCCGTTACATTGGTGGCAAGCGGCAGGATTGCCTCCTAGTCTAAGGGACACGTCCTTTGCAACGGGATCTATCTCCAGGAAAGAGAATGGAAGTCAGCTACGCAGAGCTGATCAAGAGGAATTGTAAACGCCTGAAGCTCTGGAGGGATGTTCTCCACTTGGAAATTAAGTACAAGGGGAAAAGCCTCCCAACCTTTGAGGAAAGGTTTTGGCTCCAGCGGAAGTTGCGGATGCCGTTCTTGGGGAAGCAGCCCAAAGAGGAATGGGTGGCTGAGCTGGAGGTGCTGGTCCAGACAGAGCTGAGGTTGGACGATGGATATCGGGCTCTGCGGTGGTACGCAGCACAGATGTGCCTGGGGCTGGAGGATAAAGGTCCCACAGAGGGCTATGGCTTCGGCGGCCCGGGATTATTATTGGAAATTATAGAAAAGGATCCCGACTTCGGTAGTGCATCGGAGTGTCGGGAGGAAGACATCCAGGAGCGAAGGGAGGAGGATATCCCATACGTGCCTAAGCTGTGGGCTGACCTGGATTATTTGGTCACACAAGAATGGGAACTGGAACAGGCATATCAAGAGTTATTTGACCATGTGCAACAGTATGCCCCAGTGACCATGGATTTCATTGATTTTACTGCGTGGTCACCTGAGGATGTTGACCCAGAAGGGGTAGATGGGACTGATTCACAGGGTTACTGGACAGCTAACCCAGATCCGATAGCGGAACTATGTGATTGTACACCACAACCAGATCCAGAGACTGTGGATTTAATTGATTTTACATCTGAGGATGTTGGTCCGGGAGGGCTTGCAATTGGCTTCCCTTCCCAGCAAAAGGAAGAAGGTTTTGTGGGTGTAGTAGCTGGCACTGCGGTCTCCACAAGCACCCACCCAGCAGAAGAGCTGCCATCGGGGCAGAGTGCCGCTGGCATCTGCCTGCTCCTTTCCCTGTTTCCCGAGCCTGACCACAGCAACCTTGTAAGGTCCAGTCAGGCAGCCCCAGAGACTGTGGTAGTTGATGGGGCTGCGGTTTCCACACCTGGGTCCCCGGAATGTTTGGCAGTTGGCCAAGATCCCCGCTCCCCAGCAGAAGCGCTGGCAACAGGGCAGAGTGCTGCTCTTCTCTGCCCACCCCTCCCCCTTGTTCCTGAGTCTGACCATGACGCTCCCGCAGTGCTCGCTCAGACCACCCCAGCCGAAATACTGGCAACAGGAGAGAGGCAGGACGGCCCCTCTCTACCAGCACTGGAGGTGCCCGCAAACCCTATAAAAGAGATTTCGCCAGGTCAGAGTGCAGCTGGCCTCTGCCCTCCCTCATCAGACGTCCCTCCACTAGAGGATGGTACGAAACCAGCACTGGGGGACATGTATCCCATACAGGTGGATGAGACTGTGGTTGCCACCTGTGGTCCCCAGAATTGCTGGGCAGCTGGCGCGGATCCCCAACCCTTGATTGAAGGGGCCCCCGCCACCCTGTCATCTCCCCAGCGGCTGAGAAGACTCCAGAGAGAAGGTGCAGTTGGCAATTCTCTCCAGCGGCAGTTATATTTTTCGGGAGAGGCAGAGGGCAGGCGGGTGAGTACTGCTCTTTTGTTAAATTGTTTTGAGGAGTACCAATTTGTGGCTGGCAGTGATGGTCCTGACATACAGACTGACTTCAGAGTCAAACAGGGTGGGGTCTTATCAGACGTCAGTCTCCCCCAGAAAAAGGAGATATGTGATGGAGTGTGTGACGGAACTGTCCATCACTGGGGCCCCTGGAGAGGACTGAAAGCAAGCCTGCTTACCCGCAGATTATGGACCCTGTCTCCCTGCCTTTTGCCAGCCCCCTGCATCCACAACTCCAGGAGCGACGGAGCTGTGCTGTCGGACTGAACTGGATGCAGACCCGGTTTGGGTCTGGCCCCAGTTCAGTCTTATTTTTAAAAGGGGAGATATGTGACAGAATGACCTGTCATACAAGGCCCCAAGGTAGTCGGAGATGGCTCCAGCCTGGCTGCCAAACAGGCAGGAACTCCATTGTTTAATTAATCCCATCAATAGGATTGCTGTTTGGGGATTAAAGGTTGGGCTGTATGCATGTATCTGTTAATTTATGTTAATGAAGTTCTGTGGCTATATCAGTCTATGTTTTACTACAATAAACTGTTCATTCCTGCTGTACTCAGTTCAAGGTAGTTGTGTCTACTTATCGGGTACACATAGCAGGGTTCCAAGGTGCGCATGCTGACTGGTGCTGGAAGTGATTCCGGGGACAACAGGAGGATACATGTGGGTGATCTCTGGGAGTTACTACAGCTCTCTTGGTGAACCCGTTACATATACCTTTAATGCTGAGTTTTTATGTGAATTCCAATTGATCTATACCTGCTAATACACATCTGCTATGCTATGTTTCCATACATAATTTATGTATACCTGCAAATACAGGGTTAGTATGTCTGATTCTAATTCAGTCTGGCAAATATGTTTTTTGGTGCGGGAGGGAAGGGAGTGATTGCATGCTAGGGAGCGTGGAGCAGGGCCCATTTTTTTCAATATAAAATTAATTGGAAACAGGGTCATATATATATATATATATATATATATATATATATATATATACTATATGTGACAGGGTCTAATATTAAAGAATGACAACTAACTGCTAGTTCAGCTGTTACTGAAATTATATTTCAATCACGTCTTTACTTCAAAGAGAAAAGTACATATTATGTAGTAAAAAATACATGTCTAACGGATATATATATATAATATATTATAATTTATACACACACACACCTATGTGTGTGTGATCTCATGTAGGGCTGCAACAACTAATCGATAAAATCGATAATAGATAATGAAAATCGTTGCCAAATTTCATTATCGATTAGTTGAATCGATTTTTATCGAGTATAAAATGAGGGTTTTTTCAGAGCAAATGCTCTCAAAAATACCCCTCGTTTTATAATCCATTTAAGTGTGACTCACAGCAGCAGCTCCTACTTACAGTTCCTCCCTGCAGTCACTGCCGACTGGCCTGCCCACTTCCTTCTTCCAGTCCCTCCCTGCAGTCACTGCCGATTGGCTGCAAGGAGGGACAGGGACAAAGGGGCAGGGCCAATCGGCAGTGACGGACAGGGATCAAGAAAAGTGGAACTTTGGCCCCGCCCATTTCCTATAATGTCCTAATGGCTCAAGAACTCATCTAACTGGTGAGTATGAAATGAATATTTGGGCTGCTGAAAGCTAGGGGCAGTTATAGATAATGGGGTGTTTAGGGTTAATTGTGTCTGATGGGGTCTTAAGGGTTAATTTAGGGGCAGTCGTGGTTGATGGGGTCTTCTCTTCAGGGTTAATTTAATGCTGAGGACTGAGGGCTAATTTAATTAAATAAAGTTAACTTAAGGTGCAGTTAGAGGTAAAGGGGGGGGGCAAACTGAGGGGAATCTAAATCCTGGTGGCACTGAAAATTAACCCTGTATTTATTTATAAAAGTACCGTATTGGCCCAAATATAGGCTGCACTTTTTTCCCCCACATTAAGTCTTTAAAGTGGGGATACGGCCTATATTCGGGGTCTAGCGCCCGACGCTCTGGACATGCAGTCCCGGGCGCCGGACAGGCAGCGGGGTTAGGATACAGATCCCCCCGCAGCGATGCAGGGGACCTGTATCCTACTCTCCGATACGGTCAGACAGCAGTCAGATGCGCTCGTAAACAACCTCCGCTGCCGGCACGTCTGCACGATGTGCTTTAACAATCTCCCTTGCGGGAATTTCCACGGGGAGTCACGGCAAGGGAGATTTTAAAGCACATCTTGCAGACGTGCCGGCAGCGGAGCTTGTTTTTATGCTCGCATCGCCGCTGCCGGTCAACGTCTGCGCTAACAATCTTCCTTGCCGGTACTTCCCACGGCAGAAGTGCCGGCACCGGAAGTTGAATACGCGGTAAACTTAGATGTCCCCCGCCGGCCCCGCAAGACCCCTGGAGTCTGCTGGAGGGGGACATCTTGGGGACAGAGTGGCAGCATATCTCAGGGGCAGAAACTTTTTTTCTTTAAAAAAAAGCACCTAACTTTTAGGGTGCGGCCTATATTCGGGTGCGGCCTATATCCGAGCCAATACAGTATTGTCTGTGAACGAGTCTGCAAATATATAAGTGCACTATGGCATATCTGGGGAGGGGAGGGTGGCAAGCCTGGGCTCAAGGTGCATAACTTGGGGGGGGGCAGGTTGGGAAATAAAAACAAGAAATGCATAAGTTTTTTTTATTCTGCTGTTTGTTTCTTACATCCTACGTTACTGTATTAAATTTTAAATAAATGAAAAATTTAAATTTCATCGAAAAAATAATCTGCCAACTAATCGATTATGAAAATAATAGTTAGTTGCAGCCCTAATCTCATGTGCTTCATAGTGTGTCCCTGAATGGCAGAAATAAAATGTGGTCACCCTATTGCCAACCTGTGTCTTGCTAGTCATGTCAGTTTTGTCTTCATAAAGCAACCAATCGGTGGTGAGAAATTGCTCCTTGTATCAATCGGAGCACTTTCTACGCATGCACATTAGGTATCTCATTATATCCCCTGGTAATCGCACTGGAGCTGGGTTACGAAGAGTATACATCTACTGCAATTGGAGTACATAGTTACATAGGTCTTTTTTCAACCTTATGTACTATTCAACTAAGTCCATCAAGTTTAACCCTTCTACCTAACCTTCCTACTCTTGATCCAAAAGAAGGCCAAAAAAGACCCTAATTTAGCTACTTCGAATTCTGCCATCAGGGGAGGGGAGGATTCCTTATTGACTCCAAAAGGCAATCTGATTTCTCATTGGATCAAAAAGTTCTAAAATATTAATGTTATTTTATTTATAGCCCTGTATGTCATGCACATTGGCAGTGAATTAGGTAGCTGGGGGCATTTCAAATGTAGGGATAGGATACAAATAAATCTTTCTATGCATCTGCAAGAGTGAAAAAACCCACCAATTCAAAGGTGATACTCAGCTAACCTAAACATCAGAGTGCATATGATGGTTGGAGTGCGCTGTTAACTACATTTTCACATTTCATTTTTAAGAAAAATCCTTTCCACGGAATACAACAATGTTCTATTGTTCTTAACATCACAACAGTCAATGGAAGACTTCATCAAAACACTTTGTTAGAGCTCTAAATTTCCTTTGGCCGTAAGGAAGACCAATTCTAAAAGAATCAAGCTGTGTGCACTGTGCTGGCATTAAAAGAAAAATGGTGTTATCTAAAATCATTCCTTAATTTAATTAGGTGGATTGCAATTCTTTACTGAAATGTTTGGAATCGGTTACCTTTTACTACTACCTCACCTCATATTTCATAAAAATGCATAACAATAATAATGTGTATCTGTATAGTTGATATATACACACACACATTATATATATAATCAACCATAACATTATGACCATCTGACCTGTCGAGGCATGTACTTCACTAGACCTTTAAAGGTGTGCTGGCAAACACTTAAAAAAGATCCTTTTAGTCCTGTTGCGAGGTGGGGCCTCCATGGATGGGACTTGTTTGTCCAGCATATCCCACAGATGCTCGATTGGATTGAGATTTTTTAGGTAGGTGGTACATGTCAAAGTAACATCCATATGAATGGCAGGACCCAAGGTTTCCCAAGAGAACATTGCCCAAAGCATCACGCTGATTATGCCGGGTTGCCTTCTTCCCATAGTGCATCCTGGTGCCATGTGTGTCACGGGAGCCTCCATGACTTGGGAGGGACCTGGAGTCTGTACTTCCCATTATAAACAGTGGCCCTCTGGATTGCATTACATACTTCCAGCAGGTGACAGTGGACACTAATTGCAGTGCAATATCTGGTTCTTTTGCTTGGATTTATGCTTAAGTTGCCACCCTGTACCCCCAATCAGGTACAGGGTGGCAACAGTGAGAGAGCCAGAGCTATCTAGATCCCAGTCTCCTGCCTGCCTGACAAATATTATTGGTTCTGATGGCAGGATTGTGTAAGTTGGTGTGGTTTTCTAATTTGCATATGATCTGCATATTGTGTTTTACACATGGTGTGATGAATGATGGTGGTATTTTAATGCCAGCCTATTGAAAGGCTCTTGGAGGCTGGTGGTGATTGTTTCCTCAATAAAGTCAGTTCCTGTTTTACCTCAATACGAGTCCTGTCTTGTTATTGGGGTAAGCCTCGGTGCTGCCTTTGTCAGGGCAGTAAAGCACTGTGTTGCTATGCTTCTGTATACTACAGTGCCGCCGAGGTTCCCGAAGAGCTATGTTTCCTGCTGTCTTTGACGCTAGTCCTGCCTGACAGTTGAAGTTACTGGTGACCATGAGGAGAAGGAAGGATCGTCTGACGGGTGTACACAGTCGGGGTACAGGTTGTTCCCGTCCAAATGTGTTTTCCAGGTAAGGGACACATATGCAACTGGCCATCCATGTGATGTGAAAGAAAATGTGATTCATCAGAACAGGTCACCTTCTTCCATGACTCGGTGGTTCCGCTCTTATGCTTGTTATGGCTGATCGGTGTGTATATATGCTGTATAAAGTGTGTTTATATATATATATATATATATTGTGGCAAGGTAACGGAGTCTGTGTATATCAGTAGCAGGTTAGAACGCTCATTATTCCCAGCATGAGGAAGTTAATTGCTGGGAAGTCAACAGGTGGGACCAATTTACCTGCACTGAGGTGTTTAAAGGGCGGTCGTTAAAAGCATTAGTTGTCTGGAAACAAGGAGAGAGGCAGTCAAGCCAGAGGCCCTCACCTTTTATAAAAAGGTGCGGTCCAAAAATACTGTGTTGTGCTGCTATTACTTTTATGACTGGGACTGGATTAGCTGGCCGGTTAATTAGTGAGGTAAGAACCTTGTATAGTTAGTCTCCATGATGGAGTAGGATTTGTTTTTTTTTTTGGTTTATTTATGTATCCTGTGAAGTGCAACACTCTGTGGACCTTACAGCAAGCTGCAATAAATTACATTTTGCTTTTATTCCTCTGGTGTTTGGAATTTCTTGTTTTGATCGGGCCATGCTGCCACAATATATATATGCCAAGAATATGTCCCCCACACCATTAAACCCCCACCACCAGCCTGAACCGTTGCTACAAGGCAGGATGGATCCATGCTTTCATGTTTTTTTATGCCAAAGTCTGACCCTGTCATTTGAATGTCACAGCTGGAATCGAGGCTACGTTACAATTTATAAAAATGGGTGGATTATAAGTTGACATTTCGATAGCTAGATTTGTGTACTAAATAGTAAATATAGTATATTTAGTTTATATTGACTATATTTACTATTAGTACACAAATATTAATTTATAATACATCATTTTTATAAACTGTAATATTGATATTAATTAATATATTATAAAATATTAAAACCTAAAATATAAAGTATAATTATTATTATTATTTTGTATAGTACTGTGCAAACGTTTTAGGCAGGTATGATACAATTTACAGTTGTGTGAAAAAGAAAGTACACCCTGTTTGAATTCTATGGTTTTACATATCAGGACATGATATATTACACTATGTCATGATTTACTAAACAAAAATAAAGCCAAAATGGAGAAGCCATGTCTGAAAACTAAGTACACTGCATCCATAGGAATTACTGCTATAGAAATATAATGCTCAGTTTGCTGATCTGAAGCATTTATGTGTGTGTTGCCAATGCCAAGAAGGAAAGACATCAGTGATGTTCTTAGAGAAGCAGTTGTTCCTGCCCATCAATTTGGGAGGGGTTATAAGGCCAATTTCTAAACACGTATAATGCCCATCATTCCACAGTGAGAAAAATTATTCAAAAGTGGAAAATGTTCAAGATAGTTGACAATCTTCCCAGGAGTGGACCCCAAGGTCAGACCGTGCAATCTTGAAAAAAAACCCAAGAGTTACATCTCAGACACCACAGGCCTCAGTTAGCATGTTAAATGGTCAAAGTTCATGACAGTACACTTAGTAAAATACTGAACGAGTATATTTGTTTGGAAGGGTTGTCAGGAGAAAGCCTCGTGTAAAAAGAACATGGCAGCACAGCTTAGGTTTGCAAAGTTCCATCTGAACAAAGCACAAGCCTTCTGGAAAAGTGTCCTTTGGACAGACTAGACCTAAGTGGAGATGTTTGGCCATGATGCATAGTGTTTCAGTGAAAACCAAACACAGCATATCAACACAAACACCTCATACCAACTGTCAAGGAGGGCGATGGAGGGGTAATGACTTGAGCTTATTTTGTTGCCACAGGACTTTGGAACCTTGCAGTTTGACCATGTCACCTATGAACTCCTCTGTACACCAAAGTATTCTAGAGTTAAATATGAAGTCATCTGTCTAAAGCTTGGACGAAATTGTGTCATGCAACTGGACAATGATCCCAGGCACAATGATGGCCAGTCAAAGTCTAGACCTCAAACCGATTAAAATGCTGTAGTGGGACCATCAGAGAGCTGTGTATAAACACATGCTCTCACACCTCAACGAACTGAAGCAATGCTGTAAAAAAGAGTGTGCCAAGATTTCTCCACAGCTACGTGAGAGACTAATAAAGTTATACAGAAAATGATTACTTCAAGTTATTACTGTTAAAGGTGAGTGACACTATGTTTTTGTTCATCTGAGGTTGTATTTACCTAATTTTTAGACCTGCTAATGAACAGATGATTGTTATTATGTCCTGATATGTACTACAATAGAATTCAAAGAGGGTGTACTTTCTTTTTCACACAACAATGTGAGGCTATATGTGGCAAAGAGAGAGCTTTACTGAGACCCCTTATGACTTGTAATGTTCACCAACCTTTCTGAGCACATAGGTTAGAGGGGCTGAGGTGGAAAAGATGGACAGGAATATTTGGGTACATACCTTAGCAGTGTCAATCCCCTTATACTCCATGACATTAGGATGACTGCCCCAATACAATATAATGTCCTGGGTACTAATATACAAAAGTTCAAGTTGCTCCTCTTAGGAGGTGTAAGATTGGATACATTCATGGACATTTTGCATACTATTTACAGCACCTTGGTATTATAATGTCTCATAGTATAGAATCACAATTGTACGATAAGATACAGCATAGCTCAAAAATGTTAATAAATGTGATTTTTTTATATTGTATTAAAAAAAACGTTTTCAATGGTCAGTGGTCTCTGAAGGAATCTAATCTTTGTGTGTGGTTTACTAAGATGATGAGAGACAACAATGATGCTGTTGTATGAAGCTTCTGTTTCATCTGACAATGAAAAGACTCAATAGAAAGCCACTGGAGATTTTACCTTACAAGTTTTCTCTTCGTTAATGAATCTCCTACTTTGTTGTCAAGACAATAGCCAATTTTACACATACGTGGAGACATTACTTCATGACTTTAGAGTCAGATCAAATAATCTGGATTGGAATACCCAGAATTGAAAGTTAAACTGGGGAAAAACATCATGAAATGTGTATAAGTTTAATTTTAAATAGTCTGAAACTAAATTTATCATTAGATATTTGTGCAAGCATATAAGAAGGAGGCTGCACAAACAGCTTAATAAAATGGTCCAGGGACATATGTGGCTCACTCAAGAAGGGGATCATTCAAAACCTACATCCCATCCATATTCTTTGGGACTTAAATCATTCTGTCCCTCTTTCTTTCCATAAGTACCAGAGAACTACTGTAAACATGTTAATGAAGGTCAGAACCGTTTCCTTGGACATCCATGTGCATACTGACAGTACAAGCTAATGGGGTTCCGTAGCTGCATTAGATCTGTCTATAGGAATTCAACAAATTAACTGCTATAAGTAAAATCATCCTGAAGGGACATGAGCACTTTGAACGCTATTGCTGCATCCTGTGTTAAGGGAATTTCAGTGTAGAAAGTGGGATCAAAGGAGCTTCTCACTCTAGCAGAAGTTCAGCAGATATTTCAGACAGAAGTTTAAGCATTATGTGCAGGGGCTTCCAGAAAAACATTGAAGGGTTCTGCAGGAAACATTCACCCTTAGGCTATAATTGTCCCGTTTGTACTTGACAGGCTTCAATAGAATCCATACAGGGGCACATAAGATACCATAGTCAAACTGGGGGGACCATTAATAATTATCCCTATTAATTATATTACTGAAAAAACAATATAATATATATATCATACATATATATATATATACACACACACATATACACACATAATACTTGGTCATTCAACATGGGAAGCCTGAAGCCACAATTTTAATCCTTGAAATAAATAAACAACACGATACCTTCTTTTCCAGGGCCTTGAATGTCTTGTCCCCTGAAGTCACTACAAATTCAGGAGGGCGTTTTATCTCTGGATAAGTAAAAATGAAATAATTCCTATTGTAAATGAAGTGCCAGGATAAACAAACACATACACCAGGGCAGGCTTTTCCACACCGACACCCAAATACACACACACACACACGACAGGACAGGCTCTGCCACACCGAACCAACACAACACAAGGAACAGGCTCTGCACAACGACACCCACCACACACACCAGGACAGGCTCTGCTACACCGACACTCAAACACACACACCATGACAGGCTCTGCTAGACTGATAACCAAAAACACACAAACAGCAGGACACAATCTACGACACAGACATCTACATCAGGATGCATTTTTCACACGCATTGTCATTGATACCCCTTGCGTATACCCATTGATATGCCCCTTGCGTATTGATGCCTCAGCCAGCACCTTCTTATTATAGATTAATGTGGTGCCCCCAGACCCTTTTATGCCAACACTATTTGTATTTATGCCCCCAGCAAGCCCCTCCCTTTATTATTGATTTATGTGATGGCCATCTGAACAAAGCACAAGCCTTCTGGAAAAGTGTCCTTTAGACAGACTAGACCTAAGTGGAGTGGATTTATGTGATAGACATGCATTTTTAACTACATGATAAGTATTTATCGCTTAAAAATGAAATATGATTTCAAAATAACATCTACATATATAAATATCAGACCCTGCTGCTGATATGTATTAATATTAGACCCTGCTGCCCATATATATTAATATTAGCCCCTGCCGCTGATATATA
>VKOC01048271.1:0-16318 GCA_009364415.1 Spea multiplicata | reverse complement strand
ATACGAATGCAAAAAAACAGAATGTTGCAGAATCTTGTAATACCTTTTTTTATTGGACTAACAGTATTTAAAATAATAGACGAGCTTTCGGGAGTCCTCCCTTTGTCAAGTCAAAAGCATTTCTGACCAAGCAAGTGAAAAACACAGTTTAAAACAGTTTAAAACTGACCAGTACATGTTCTGATACAGGGTTAAAACAGGGGTTAAAATAACAAGATAGAGAATTTGCAGACAAAAAACTAAGAGGGTCGTAAATAGTAAATAGTGGCATATACTGCACAGATAAGGCAAGGGGGGAGCAGGGGTGAGCATGTAGGAGAGAGGGAGAGAAGAAGAAAAAAAAAAGGCACAGGTTATAGGAAGTTTTGATAATGTGCTAAGAAGCTCAAATCCACATTAAGTCCTCTGTTTTTACAATCATAAAAATGTATCATTTTGGCTTCAAATGTCTTTCTTTCTTGGGTGTTTTTGAAATGACCTCTCAGTGTTTTGATTTTGAGGTCATGTATGGAGTGACCGGTTTGGGTAAAGTGGTGCCAGTGTATAGTCAGTATAGTCAGTGGAGATAAAATGTGAAAGAAATGTGTACACTTAGAACACTTAGAACATATAAAGGGTTGACTAGTGCGCAGGCTGGTATGTTTAGGGGTTAAGGACCAACAATTACTTTTAATTCTGATAAAGGTTATATACAGCTTCTATTGGTGAATGCTTATTGGAGAGGACTGGGTAGTGTGCAGATCTGGGAACTTCTAAGGGTAGGTTACCCAGACCTCTCTCTTCTGGGGAATTAGCCTTGTGTATGTACCATTAGTTTGAGGAACTAGACAGAGGAAAGTGGGTAGGAAATGGGAACACCACTACGTGTGTCTAGCCCAGGAACATTGCTAGGTCTACAAAAGATCTGAGGCTAGAGCCTATAGCAGATTTGATATTAGTGGAGTAAAGAAGCTAAATCTTTAGCGGGCATATGCGTATCTCTCACACTCATTTTCTTCCTCACACTCTCTAAATGTGTCCCTACCATCACTGCCAAACACTTCCACATCTTCATCTTCAATCAGCACAGATCTCTTCTATAGCTACGGTTGAGGCCACACATATTACCGGCTGGGTCAAGGTGGGCTACCAACGGCAGCTCACTTTGCTGCGGGCCGGATGAAAACTTGTGGTCTGGATGTGGCCCATGGACCCTTGTTTGGAGACCCCTGCTTTAGTCCCAGAGGCTCCAGATTCAGTGCAATGGTGTTGAGATTCATGACTTCAGCCCCATTACAGCCCCTAGCGACTGCATGGCCTCCAACCAAAGCCACTCTACCACCTCCGCCGAAAGCAACTCCCCCTGAAATGTTTCTCGGTATGCACATACCCAATAACTGGAAATTGCAGGAGTGTATTCAGCAAAAGACATACCAGCTTAAAACTCGTCCACACTCAATGTCTGTCAGCACTGGCCACATGAAGTAAGAAGAAATTTAGTAAACAATAAAGACATTCGCTGAATGATTTGTGAGTCACTTGAAAATGCATCTGCATTCATCCAAGAGTTAGCTGGTGAGGTAGCTTTATAGGGATATATAATGCATTTTGCTCTTTATATTTATTTTTTAGATTGCCATTTTACAGAAACTAGGAGACCTGAGTCATAAAAACATTGTTTTTGTATAAATGGTACTTTCTGAAATTAAAGTTTAAAAGTAAAAAATAATTATTTTGTAGGTTTTTTTGTTTTTAAGTTATTCTTTAGCAGAAGCCATTAGTAGAAAGCAGAAAGGCCTCCTATAGTAAGTCAGGGAATGGCAGTTTGGAAAGTTTTTTGGCTTTACCAAAAAGCATTTTCATCCTGCTTTCATAATAGAATCTTGTGCAAAAACAGTGGTATCTGCAAGTCAGCAGAAATATGTGTTGCTATGGTGACACTTCAAACATATGTCTCCAATAAATACAAGATTAAATCATCAATTACAAATATCTATGTAAGGGCTCCCTTGTGTGTCTCTAGCTTTTTGGACATCCCCAAACCACAAGAATTAATATGGAGTTACTTTCCCTCACGTTGCAGCTTTAACACCCTTAACTTTTCTGGGAAGATCTTTCACAACATTTTGAAGTGTGCAGTGGGGATGTGTGCCCATTTAGCCAAAAGAGCATTTGTTAAATTAGGTACTGATGCTGGATGAGAAGGCCTGGCTCACAATTTGCATTCCAATTCATCCCAAGGATGCTCAATGGGGTTAAGTTGGAAGAATACAATTGTCTAAAATGCCTCTACATGCGGTAACATTAACATTACCCTTCACAGGAACTAAGAGGCCTAGCCTAAACCTGAAAAATAACCCCAGACTATTATCCCTCCTCCACTCAACTTTACAGTTGACACAATGCATTCCAGTAGGTAGAGTTCTCCTGGCATTCACCAAACCCAGATACGTCCATCAGCCTTCCAGAAAGTGTGATTCATTACTCCAGAGAACACATTTCCACTGCTCCAGAGTCCAGTGTGCTTTACACCATCCTTACTGATGCTTGACATTGCGCATAATAATATCTGGGAACTTCTGGGCTCCGGCTACGCAGAGCCTACCCTTGCGGGATGCAGCCAGGACTGCCAACTGACGGTCCCGCTGACCTTGGGGGGCGTTCCTGCTGACATCGCGGGAAACACCCCCATTTAAAGGGGAAATGGACAGCGAGTGGGGCATGTCAAGACCCCGTTCCCATGACCCAGAGGATTCGCGGTTTACGTACGATAGTAATCTTCAGCTCACGTACAGCTGCTCGAACATGGAGACTCATTTCATGAAGCTCCCTACGCATAGTGAGTGTGGTGATGTTGCTTCCACAAGCAAGTTGGAACTCTGTAGTGAGTGATGATTTTGAGGCATGCTGGCACAAGTCTCCATACCATGCAGTAAGCAGCAGAGACAAAATGCCAGGATATGACATCATATCAGAGCATTCATCAGCCAAAAATGGCAGCCATGGAAGGGTTAAAATTACATTATTACATTATTATTAGTAGTATTAGTAGTAGTACATCCATTATATTTCTTCCAAAAGTCTAAGTTACAAAAATGTCTGGATAAAAGACAGTCTAGCACCAACATCCCCAGAAGTGCAGATATGCATTGTATACCACTCAGAAGTTTGTGCAAAAGAAATGAATGACAATTTATGTAATATGTACTCATTCTGTGTTCTGCCTAGTTTGATCTTTCATTAGCATTTGTTATTTCTGCCCTATGAACATTAGTTAATTTAGGGCAAGCTAAAAACAAAGTTATATGGGCAAGGATCCAAAATAGTCAAACTAACGCATGTCTCCTTACCTACATATATACTAAAGTAAAATTAAATCCAAGTTTTGAAATACCAACATATACCAAAATAAAACGTTGGCCCTCAAAGTGAATTGTATACATTGCTAAAGGACAGTAGTACTTGCAGAATTCACATACTTTTAAAATTAATTAAGAAAAATCTCCTAATAAAATACTCACCAACACACCTGTTGGGTGTGAACAGAACAGGCAGCCCAAAAGAGACAAATTGCCAAATTCTATTCCATAGAATTAAGCATTAAAGAAAATTAGCATAATATTGTTATATCATTATAGCTTTTCAAAATTCCTTCATTCACAACAGATCAACAAAAAGCAAAATTAGTTTAAAATACTAGTCTTGGAGATCACAGAAGGAAATAAATGTAACTAAGTAACTGTATAAAACAGTACCTATGTAATTAACATTACATGATAGGCACTACTTTCAATTTACCTAAATAAAGCAATCAATGAGTGTTTTATTTTTATTTCTGTGTTTACCTGCTCAATGAAATTATAAATAGCATGATCCCAATGAGTTTATGGCTTTGACTGCAGAGAAGGACCAGCTCCATTCAGCCCAGGGGCAAGCAGAGGAGCCTGCAGTTCAGTGCTGTCTCCACTATTATCCACTTGTAATGGGTTGACATTGTAGAGAGGGTTGTGAATAAGAGGAACGGCCTTCTAGCAGAAGTGGTAAAAGCTAATACAGTGAATACAGGCCTTAATGTAACAGGGATATAGATGGACTCAATGATCCTTTTCGGCTGTCAAATTCTATGTCTTCTCTAAATGCATGTATGCGCTTGTCCAAGTGTGTCCAGTACCAGATGTCACGGCAGCAAAAACAAAACTTGTGACCCCTTCCTTAATTTGATCAAAGTAAAGAGTTTATGTTTAATTACTTTATCTGTTTGTAATTTTGGGACAGAGGACAGGCAGTGTGTTAAATCAAATTTACTAAAGGTTACAATTCTCAATACAGCCTTTTATCTGCTTCCAAATTTGGTAAGAAGAATTTGACAAAGCTTTGCGTGTTTTCATAACTTTAATCAGTAACAAATGGTAATTGTGTATTGTTCCAGTGTTTCATAATATCCCATCAGTCACATTTATGGTTGCATCTAAACAGTTCCTGTCTCCAGAACGTATCTAATTAATCCAGACTCTCTCTCTCTCTCACTGTCTTTAAGGCATAACTGTATCTACTAAACAATGGGCAAATGCATCATATTACATTTTATTTTGTTATGAACAAATATGTTTTTAATTTAATAGTGATCATAGCGGCGTTTATGTATGAAATGGGGTTTTCAGTGTACAATGTAGTTATATTACCATATATTTTATGGAATAGTTAATTATTGAAAGGTGATCAGTTATTCATGAATAATATATGTCAATTCCATAATGCTACTGATTATGGTGATATCACTTTTTAAATTTTGCACCACAATCACTTATTAAACATAACTCCTATTGTTGCATAAAATAGTTAGGACAAGGACTCGGTGTACATCAAATGTGATACCATGCCATACTAAGCAAGACATACTCTTCCAGTTATCACAAAGTGACACTTTTTAAAATTGTGTTTCGTTCCCAGAACAATAGACATTTATCTACAATCACAAAATATGTATATACAAGAATGTTGCATGATTTTGTACATCCTTCTCGATCATCAACCATCTTTGTAGCTCAGAATAAAGAGAAGGAAATGTTATATCTACATAGCATATTTAAAAATGTACATATGTATGTTTTTGGTAAGCAGGACTTATAAGCAGATTTTTAGAACTTCTGCCCAGAGGTTAGACTGATCATTGTGACAGATCTGTTAGCTATATGTCTGGGACTCCCACTACTTTTTCTTGTACCTTGTAACATATCCACAAGGCTATAAATTGCCTGTCACTTACTACAAGCTGAGCAACCTTGTACTAAACTCTCCTGAGTCCAAGGCTGCAAGAGACCCTGATGGGCTTATTCCCTTAAGATAGGCTTGGAAAGACACAGTGAAATAATATTTGATAAACAAATATTGTATCTCCGGGTTGTTCACAGGCCAGCTTGAATGGTATGAGCCAAAACAGCCAGATGTGATAATTTGTCATGGTGATGTTCTGGCATGATTCCATTGCCTTCACTACTAAATCCCTTGATGATAACTTAGGAAGACATTGTCATTATTACTTCTGATGTTTTAAAAGGTGAAAAAGTAATCATTATTATTACCAGTGCGAGTTTAGAAAAAAATGTAACAAATACTTTTTGTAATTGCTCATTACAAAAAAGCAATACTTTTCCCTAAATCTACACATCTAAAACACAGTATGTTTGATACACATTGACGATGTGCACATTAAATGTCCTTAATTAGTGTCTGTACTAGTGCTAGAAGGAATGCCCCTATAGGCAAAGCTACTTAACAAGAGCGGGAAGCAGCAAGGTGTTTTGTTATCATGGTTATCTAAGCTGGACACTAATCTGCCAGAGCAGTTGGATAAGTGCACACTAAAGTGTTGGCGTGCCATCACAATGATGAACCAGTGCTCAGAAAAAGAAGCACGTGTCTGATCTGCAATGTCAGAGATGAAACGCATGGAAACTCAACATGTTGTAATATGACATCATAACCTTGCAGACTGACAGTAAGTTCACATACAAGACCATAAGGCAATTTAGATGTAGGGTATTACAGTGCAGCTTGGCCAGCTGTTAATCTTTACCTTCTCTCTGTCTTTAGCCCCTGCAACAGATGTTTTTAAGCCATTGCATAAAAAATAAGTACATTGCCCAATGTCAAACATGCTTTTTGTATTACTCCAGCTTACAAGAATAAACAATTTTCATACAAAAAAGTATTGGTGTATACTTTGCCCACATGATTTATAAGCAGCTGAAATAGAGACAGTAGTCATAGAGGCGAAGTCTAAAGTGTTTCATAAGAAATCTTACACTTGGAGCTCAGCTGGTTTTTGTACATATCAAATATAGCATGGTTTCGGGAACTGGGGTTTAGGGCTCAAGGAAGAGGAACTCTGGTACATTTACTTGGATTGTTTGGCTTACACAGTGCTTCTTGGCCTGACAAATACTGGGCTCACTCAATTTAATGTTTTGACTCTTGTTTTTTTTATATCCTTTATCCATAAACAGCCAAATCATCTTGTCAATGTATTCATAACAACTGAGAATTATTATGTGTAAAGCAAAAAATGTACTTAAAATAGGAACACTATATTTGGGAATAATAAAACAAAGAACAATAGATGATGATGAAACTACCAATAATTATTACATCCTTTCTAGTGCGGTCTAACAAACAGAAAACCATGAGGAAAACCATGCAAATAGGCCAATCCCTGACACAGGTAAGCAGCCTATAGGAGAGGTGGAAACCCTGACAGTGTTAGAGTGTGTGTTAGTGCTAGTATGTATGTTTGTTACAGGGAGGGGGAGTGAGGGGCTAAGAGACCACTTACCTTTACCTTCCTCCAGCCAGTAGGCGCCAACTCTCCCCTCTTTGTGACCCAAATGAATGTTTTTTTTTAAACCTACCACTGTTTAAAAAAACATATTGTTTTTGTGTCACTTTCAGTTATTATAGTTGTAATGTTTATTTTCATATGTGCAGGGATTATAGTAATTACCCCTAATAAATAATATCCCACAGCACTGTAAACATTGTTAAAATCTACCTGCTGAGTCAGGGGTTTTTTTTGGCATAATGTGTTTCACCTACTTTCCTGATACCACAATCCTTGGAATCAATTGTCGTTAATTGACTACGTTTTCGTGACATGTCTGGCACATTAATTGTCGTCAAGGGGTTAATGATTACACATTTCCTATTCATAGCACGGTGCAATTTACTGCATTTATCACTTTATCCATTCTAATACAGGACACTTTATTAATTCCCTGCATAAGACATTTTCAATATTATTATTATTTCATCCATTTTTATTTAGTACTGGAGAGATTGTAGATGTGGTGCACTCCTATTGTTCATGGTGCAGCTAACACAGGAGCTCATCGTGGTTCTTTTTTTAAACACATTGCCCTTTAATCAAGCCAGCTGCTATTTGTGCTTACCTGTGACCCATTCTGGACCATCTGCCTTCTCCTATATATTGACCCCGGCTTGCCTGACTACGCTTAATACAATTCTGTTTCAGCCATGCAGCTCTGCGGTTATAACTAAGATCAGACAGCCACTCTAAGCTTAAGGGCTCAACTACCTGAGTAACAAGTAGCTACTTCTGGCATAAGACCTTGCTGACCCACATAAGAAGATCTACTGTGATGTAGATAAATATTTTCTTCTAATTTTAGGTTCTGATCCCAAAGTTTCCAAACTACTTGAGAAATAGGAACCAAGAATCCCAGCCCATCCACTTGCATACATTCTCACTAACTTATGTTCCACCATAAAAACATCTCAAGCTTTGTTATTGCCTGCTTTTGTGGTGGAATAAAACACACAGACCACTTTTACAAATGCTTGTGAGTTGGGTTCCTTGTATTTCTAGAATTTATTTAGGTTTATGATAGCCTGCAAATATGTATAACACATGACAACAACCAACTCCTGGGCTCAACAGGTTTTTCTAAATGGCCTCCAAGGATACATCTAAAGTATATGTTAACAAAACAAATGATGATGCAATCCCAGGAAATAACTTTTTAAAGTATTTTCATTTATTTAAAATGCACTTTTTTAAATCCTAACATTGGTTCTCGTCCACTTCTTTATTTAATATGAAATAGTCTAGACTATTTTTTTAAAAAGTTCATCATACCCTTAAGGCAAGTATTAATCTGTCATAATCACTTGTTATTTGAGTGCACTGAAAATTATCCAGTGATGCTATATACCATATAAATCCCTTAAATAACATTATGAAGTGTTTCTGGAAACATTCACTCTTTCATATGTTGTCCTAATAGAGTAAAAGGCTTGATACTTATCACTGAATGATCCTAAAACATCATTTCTTGCCACTGCAAGCCATCTGAGGTAGAACAGATGCCTTTAATGCAAAGGCACTATCCAAATAAAAAGGACCTCCTACAGTTACAATGAATCGGGCGCCACTAGTTTCTTTGACTTTTTTTTAGTCAACAAAAGTATTTGTTTCATGGAAAAATGAAGCAAATCTTAGATTGCAGTAATCATTGACCCGTAAACCTCTCTAGTTCTTCTAGGCCTCCTGGAGGTTATTGCAAGCAAGGTTTGTCCTATAGAAATGCACATGCAGCGTGTGATGACATGCAGTATGCGCTCCTCAGATTTTGAGAAGCCCAAAAAGGCCTGATATGAAATTTAAAGAGCAAAAAAACAATCCTGCTAGCAACATATAGTACTTGGTAAAAAAAAAAACACAAGGAGGCATGAAGGGCTTTAAAGAAAAAATAATGCAGGTTGACAAATTTGGTTTGGATCTAAAAGCCAGACAAATAAATTAAGAAATAAATTAATTATCTTTATAATGGGATGTATCACTCAAAATAGAAACAGGTCTTAATTAGTCCTTGATTACATACATACATTAATATATATATATATATATATATATATATATCACTACCTCCAAAACGCCTTCAGCCAGTAGTTTAATACATTTAAAATATAGGGTAATAAGTAAAGTATAGATCTGACCTCCTTGAGCATATAAAAAATATGTATAGGAAATTGTAGGCAAAATTGCCAAAAAATGTACAAATAAATATTTTAGTATAGGGTTTTATTTTTACTTATCACTAATAATTGTTTGGTTTTATTTATATTTTTACGTCTTTTTATTTTATTCTATAAAAGAAAGCCCTACTTGTCCTGAACAAAATGATGTATAATTTATGTGGGTACATAAATTATGGAAAAAAATCATGTTTTAACAAACATGTGTCACGCTAGCATTTTCCAGAGTGGTCACAGTGTGTCCTGGGGTGGGTTTTCAGTGTCGCTGAATTCCTCACTATGGATCGCCTCCTAAGCTCTTTTAAACCAGGCGTCTGCCGCAATATGATATATGGCGGACATTGATGTGTGGGGGAGGGGCCACATGGTGCTCCTGATGCTGATCTCGGTGTTCCTGAATGCCTTGACATCTAAGCATTTCAGCAACATCACTTGGGTGTTTAAAGTCATGTCATGCCATTTTGCTATAACACATAACCTGTGCAAAATACTGGCTAACTTTGGCCAAATGGCTGCATAAAAACATGTCTAGAAGCTCCTACTGACATACCTTGGGTTGTCTGCTCTACAAAAATAAATACTTTTATGGTATTATAGTATTTATGGTATTATGGTTTCTTTGTTCAAAATTAGAGTTGCATACCTAGCATACTAAATGTAAATGCAACCGTTTTGAAACCATAATGTACACCTTATAATATGTGCCCTATAACTGCTGAGAAAGTATGGACATTTTATATCAAGACACCTGAGTTGTTACATTTTAAGGGTATTTTGTGTCAATGTAACTAATTTTATGAGGATTAAGAGAAGAAAATATTTGAAAATGTGCCCCCCCCCCTTTATTTTTCTCTAGTTTTTACTAAATTAATCATACTACATTTTTGGCTAATTATGTAACTATGGTACATGCTGCATGGTACATAAGGAAGCTCTATCCTTGAAAAATCAATACATAGATTAAATAGGTACACTATTCACAGGAAATATGAATATGAAACTGCTACATAGCAAAAATTGGCAAAAGAGCTCTGGTACCAACCCTTGTGAAGAGGTTAAAATGCATTGTGGTTCATAGGACTCTGGGTTGTAGGTTTATTTAATGTTTAGTCTTTAAAAATGATCTTCAGTTTGTTTTGTGGGAAAGGATCATTTTTTGGCAGCACACCAGCCTAATAAAGTGTTGCAATGGATATGCCAGAAGAACACATAATACTTAAGGGATTCTATCTAAACATTAATTGGTTTTATGGCTCCCACCATCTCTTTACATTATTTTAAGCAACTGGACAGTGCAAATAATATTAATTTACAACATAACATTTAATTTGTGGGAAAAACATATATATAATTCATTTATCAAATGTATTATATATATGACAGAGGTACCTAAGACTGTGTCTGATTTGTTTTTTAAAGTTTACTCAAAATGTCTTCCTATTTGTGTGTTTTATGCATTTCTTAAGGGTCCACTTACATCATGTCTAAGAAGATATATGTTTTAATGGAAAAAGTAAATGTGGTGATACAATTAGCCACCAAACCACCCTTATTTTATTGTATATTTTCTTTTAGTCACTTTTGTCCTCCGTGTTAGAGTTGAGTTGGCTGAAAAGAAAGTACGGTAATATGAGTTCAGCCAGAGAGAATTTGCAAATGAAGCTAACATCCTTCCCTGCAAACTTGGTTGAGACCTGCCTCCTCTCTGGTTTATGCCATGTTATGGCAAGCTCATCCACACAAAGGGTAGATGAGCTTGTCATGTTATGTGGAGTGAACATGTTTTTCTATGCATGGCAATCCACTGGCACTGACTCTTTACTACACACCAGACTGCGCGGGTGATGTCTCTGAAGTACTACGAGCGTTCAGGGATGTAGGAATGAGTCAGAGCAAAGCACCGGCACTTTGCTCTGACACACTGAGTGCCGGACACCAGAGGAGGCAAAATGGAGGTGCGTGTTATAGGCCGATAAATACGGTACATTCAGCATACTGTATGCTGTGAGGTCTTCGGTTGGAGCCTTAATTGGTGATCCACTGGCTAAACTATGCCGCCATTCTTTCATCTGTCCACCTAATTTCCAATATGGGGGGTTTCACTTAGTTAGTGTTACCATAAAATGACAATTATGGCTCACAGATGCTTTAACAGGAAGGCTAAGTTTCCTCTGGTTAGTCTTCCACAAGGGAATGAACAGAATGTGAAATACAAGTAAGATCAGTAGCAAGGAATACAAATTGATGGAAAAATAATGATACATGCAGGATGAATTGACCAAGGGAAGACGAAAGTCTGTTACAAAAATTAGAAAGAATGTGTAGAATGTTTTCAGAGGAGAACGGAAAGGAAATGTGTTGGGAGTGGCAGTGATAGCGCTTTCTGTTAATTCTCAGTTCTTATGACCACTTGTGTATATTTTGTTTGACATTCTGATGAAATTACTAAACTATGAGATGTTTTGAAATGAAAGTAGATTGTAGTAACTGACAATGTTCTCATGCTCACTTGGTTCATTTGTAAATCACAATGTGTATGTTTGATCATTGTCATATTCTACAGTCGCACAAGAACAGAATGTATTTACATTGTACTGAAGCCAAAAAGCATTACTTGCAAAGAAGGTTGATTTGATCATCATCACTAGATATAACAAGCTTCATACCTGAAACCAGCCATTAATTTTGGGTGTTACAAAACAGCAAAATCATGTCAATCACATGAAGCTTGTGCTGCATTTAAGTTAGTAAAAAAATGGTTCACATTTTATTGATGTATTATAGTTTCCAAGGACTCTCTATGACTTGATAATTATCGTACTACCACATAATCTGGTGAACATGTTGTATAACTTAATATATCATTCAGCTCTGACCCATTGACGCATGACCTCTGAAGGTGTGCTGTGGTCTCTGGCATCAGGATGCTAGCAGCAGATCTTTAAAGTCCTGTAAATTGCAAGGTTGGGGCCTCCACGGATGCATCCTGGTTCCATGTGTTCTCCAGGTAAGCAACTCGGCCATCCACTTGATGTAAAAGAGGCCACCTTCTTCCATTGCTCCGTTGTTACGCTGGCCCATTTTTCCTGCTTCTAACACATCAACTTTGAGGACGAAATGTTCACTTGCTCCCTAATATATCCCACCCACTGACAGGTGCCATCATAAGATTATCAGTGTTATTCACTTTACCTAAAAAAGGAACATCTTCACAAGTGAGTGAGTCTTAAAAATAAATTGATGTACAGTACCCTACAGATCTTGCTGCTCCCGAAATAGTGCGATAAAATGGATATAGGTTTAATAAGTATAGATTAAAAACTTACAAACAGATGGGCATAACAAGTGGGTTATGCGTAAAAGCAGTTTCTTTCACAAAGGGTATTCATCAAGTCCTTGTAAAAGTCCAGATTTCGATAATGTAAAATATCTCAACGCGTTTCGCCGATTTTAATCGGCTTCCTCAGGAGAAAATTAAAGAATCAGACTGATTCTTTAATTTTCTTATTTTACTTATTAAACCTATATCCATTTTATCGCACTATTTCGTTTCCTATCTTCTATGCAGAAATTCCAAGACAGAAAATAGTCTGGATTTTTGATGAGCGATCACTTTCAAGTACACTTGTGAGTGCAACTAATATCACAATTTTGTTTTTTTCGTTTGAACTTATTACACTATATTTTGTTTTATTTTTTTCCACATATCTATGTGCCCCATTTGTGTCTATATATTATTCACTTTACCTGTCAGGGCTCATAATGTTCTGGCTTATCAGTGTATAAACCTAGTTTACGATAAACTGCATCATCACTTTTATTTATTCAAAACAATCTAACCTAAATTGTAAATGTAAAGTCAACTTAATAATAGTAACTTTATGTAATAGATGTGGTTGTACACAATACACGCAACCCATCATTGTAATTCACAAAAACTCATTAGTCCAATTTTTATATTTAAACATAAAATAGATGTATTTAAAAAAATGTGTCCTTGTCTCTTGATTTTTTTCCTTTTTTTATTAAGATGATTTTAAGGGAGTTCTATACTGACATCTATGAAGTCATTATCCCTGATACCCACATAGTAGTCCTATTTGCAGCATATCAGTCAGCTGATTCTTATCATAGATCAGCTGATTCTTCCTGTTCGCTTCTATCTGCCCTCCTTTAGTTCTTCCCTCATGTTTGCTCCCTCCTGTATACCCATGCTGAAATGTTTGCCTATCTTCATTCAACAAGTGAGTATCTGGTTGTTCTCAAACTAGGTACATATGCCAGCATAAGTTCCTTGGGCAGACTCTTTACTTGGCCAGCAAACATGTAGGGATTAAAAACTAATGTGCAGCAATCTCATGTCTCCATCTAGAATGTATCCCTAACCATTTGTAACCTTTAAAAATAAGACATTTACTTTAAGACATAATTATCTCTCATACACTAGTTACATGAATATTTGTGTTGCTATTTGATTCAATATGTTCTCAAAAAAATATCCCAACATAACAGAATTGGGTGAAAGAGCAAAAGAAAGCAAAGATAATATTTTTGTTGGCTTAAGAGTACCATGTGTTCCGTGTTCTGAATTTATTCTCTTTAAGTCTGAAAAGTACATAACATTTTGGAATACCAAAATCCCCCAGGCCGAAATCAATTCCTCCGAATTAACTCTGGAAAACCAGAGACAAGTGCTTCAAAGCCATCCCAACAGCTAGCAACGTGTCATTATCTAAGCAATGTAATTAATTTTTAAAAAGTGTAAAGCATTGCATGGCAGTAAATTTTTTAAAAAAATCTAGTCTACAACATTGTATTTTGTTGTATTGTATTTTTAAAAGCATGTCAAAGTCCATTTTTAATTAACACCTCTTCTGGAACCAGGCAGTTTAAAATGGAAGCATTCTTTCTGCACATGCACTGTAGCACTCCCTTTAAAGTCACTGGGAGCTGAGCTCCAACTAAAACAAGCAAGGTAGCAGCAGCCAATCACATGTATGCTAGGAAAACATCAGTGATCCCATAGCGAACATGTAGTTGGCTGTTGCTTTGACTTACTAGAATGGGAGTACTAATGGAAAATGATGTATTTAACTTTGGGGTTGCCCAAATTTTTAATACATTAAAAGGTGCACAGTGTCTTTAAGACATATGTGACATCATATCGAAGCGATGTGTCTTAAACATGAGCCGGCACAGCCTCCTTAGCATAAATAGGCCAGTTGGGGAGATCAAAGATATCCTTTGTAACAAGCCTAGTGTGCTTCCTGCATTCGGTAGAGGCATCTGGGGAGAAGTTAAATTAAACATATTTCTGGTTTTTAAGTTCGCTAACTAAAGAACGCTTGTATTTGCTTGCATATAGTAAGATGAACTGGATACCACTACATACAAGGAATGACTATGAGGCAGTCCTTGTGAATCATTATTGACCCTCCCAGAAGACAATGTGTAAGCGTTAGACTTTCTATATGTATGGAAGCCTTGCACATATGCTACATGTGACGTACCATTTTTTTTCATAAAGATAATTTTTTATTTTTTTTTTTACAAATACATGGGCCAAAGACCGTTTGTGGACTACAACTACGATCGCCCTCAGACTGGCCAGTGATGAGTGCATTTTGCAGTACACCCTGTAGATTTCAAAGCTGTACGATAACCTATGTTCCGTATTTGCTTGATTATAAGACGACCCGGATTATAAAACGACCCCCCAAAATCTGAATATTAATTTATGAAAAAAGAAAAAGCCCGAATATAAGACGACCCTATAGGAAAAAAGTTTTTACAGTAAATGTTAATTCATGTAAACTATGTAAAACAATTTGTTTGTTATAAAAGCTATGATTGAGAAAAATATTTTGTTTGTATTTCCTTTTTTCAAACCGGCCACGACCAATAAAAAGATGGCAGCATCTGCCCCCAGGGCGTTGCAAAACACTCTGCACTAAAAAGAAAATGCTTATAACCAATAATGCAACTGTGCCCAATAGATATGCACTTTTAACACCCTGCTAATATGCCAAACTAGTGGCCCCAATTGATAATGTCTTTATATTGACCCCCTAAATGTGCCGACAACTGCCTCGCAAGAGAATGACCATTATACCAACAAAACCTAATAATGGCCACACTGGCAATTATAGGGATTTAAGGCAATATTATAGTGCAAGAGTAGAGACATATATAGGGAGATATAGGCATTTCAATTGAGAAGCAGAAGTGGCCATGGGGGTATACAGCAACTCTAGATCCAGAATGGCCTTATGCCCACCCATTTAACTAACTTTAAAATTATCTTACATACTTTTCTGAGTCAGCCCGTTGCTTATAGTTCTGGCAGCGTGTAGAGCTCTACGCGATTCGAGGCCATAAGACAACTTTTACCGCTGAACAGAACAAATAAAAAAAAAAAACAACAAAAAAGCAAGCGGGGGGGGCATGACAACAGGAAGGATCCAGGTCACCCTGCATCTGAAAGTCCGAGGTGACGTTGTATCACGAAGAGCAAGCAGAGTAGTAGAACTCTACGCAATTTGCGTAGACAACTTCTGCTGCCTACGTTGTCTACGCGAATTGCGTAGAGCTCTACACGCTGCCCGGACTAAGCACTGGGGACTCAGAAGCACCGGTAAGTTGGGGGGCATAACACAGGAGGATCCAGGTCCCCTGCATTGCTGCAGGGGATCTGGATCTCAGTCTCATAGTCAGACCTATTTGAGGTCTGATTATAAGACGACCCCAATTATAAGACTAGTGGTATTTTTCAGAGCATTTGCTCTGGAAAAAACCTCATCTTATAATTGAGCAAATACGGTACGTGGGATACTTTTGTAATCTGGAGATGCATCTGAATACGCTTTGGTGATATTTGTGCATTTGGCTGGGAACGCTCAGGGCTTGACCCAGAGTTTCAGGGTTTTTGCCCTAATCTCAGGGTGAAGGAATAGATTCTCAGGGTCACACAGTAACCTGAAGAAACTGACTCCTATTCTGCACTGCTGTGAGACACCCAATTTCTGCTTTTGCTACCAGTATGTTATGGTTGATATTCTTGCTTGAATGCAGTGGCTCAATTAAGTGTATCTATAAATAATGACAACTCCAAGTTTCCATGAGAACCATTATTAGGGCCATTTGGTTAACATATTTGGACAGTCGCTACATGGAATCTTCACGATGTGCTACAAAAGTGTTACACTTCTCCGGGTCACTGTGGGGGAACTCTGGGTCATGGTAGTGGCCTAGTTTTAAAAAATGTATGAATTGATGGAGTAAATCGAAT